>CAOKZL010002104.1:0-240485 GCA_948472985.1 Iguana delicatissima
GTAAGTAAGACATAGATAGAGGTGTGTGATAGGTAGTGGTATTATTTATAGTATTGAGGAATGATAATAGCTGGTCAAAGAAGGTTATGGAAGATCTACCCGAAATACTGTAGGTGAAATAAGGGAAGGAGGGTAAGTAGATAGAGATATACTAGTGTTGGTGATCGGTATATATATATGAATTAGAGTTAATAAATTGTAAAGATTTTGTAACGAACATTTATATATTGGTGAGAAATAAGAATTTTTTTTTGTGTTTGTTGTAATAAAAATAAATTATAAAAAAAAACAATTTAACACAGGATCGGCTGAAGCATCAGATGTTTATTAAAAAATTAATTTGTCTCTGCAGAGCCCAGTGTCTCTTTTAGAGAGAGAAGACACCCCCACCATGAAACAGCTCACATTTTATCCCCCTGCCCGACACAGGTTTCCCTCCCCTTGGACAGGACCCAAAAGTTACAGCTGCCCCTTTACTAAACAATGCCAACTTTCTGTTATTAACTTGGTTTTTACTCCTTACAGGCTTGTCCTTCAGACTTGCGGGTGCCTCCCAAGATGGGAGACCTCATCTTTATCTGTCTGATTCTTCGCACCTGGAGATTCAAGGCCCTGGGAGGCCCCCTCTCTGCTTCACTGCCAGTTCTAAAAATCTGTTCATTTAAAAAGCGTGTTAACCCTTTAACAGAACAAAATGGTAGGCTAAAATGTGTTATAAGCTAATACATATATGTTAATAATACTGCAGAAATTAAAATATATTTTATTTCTCTCAGTTGCCAATTAGTTTCCAGGGAAATTACAACATGTTGGCTATTACCTTTAAAGCCCTACATGGTTTGGGTCCAAGTTACCTGCAGGATTGCCTCCTCCCGTACAATCCGCCCCATACACTCAGGACCACTGGGGGCCACTTACTTAAGCCAGCCAGAACTAAATTGGCAACAGTCACCCAAAAGACCTTCTCATCAGCCAGCCCTAGACTGTGAAATGACCTGCCGGAAAAGATTTGACAGCAAAATATGCTGTCCAGATTCAAAAAAGGAGTAAAGGCCTATCTCTTCCAGCAAGCCTATCCAGTTTATTCTTAAGTATACTTTTAATTGTAATTTTAATTGGATTTGTACTTTTAATTGTACTTTAATTATGATACATTTTAATTAGGATAAATTTGTATTTTAAATGGTTTTGTAAGAGTATTTTAGTCATAATTTGATTTTAATTGTATCTATGTTGTATCCTGCCTCAAGCCTGGGAAGAGGTGGGTAACAAATTATCATCATCATCATCATCATCACCACCTTGTCAGTCAACAACCAGCTCTTCAGAGATGAGTCCTGAACCTCTTAGTGTTTTTGAATACAGTTTGGGCTTTGTATTAATCCATGAGAAAAAATATGCAGATGTTCTGGTTGCTTATACCTCCAAAGTGCTTTATGCATTTAAAAAAAAAAAGGTCCTGCCTTTGAAAAGATGGCTGTACCATGCTCCTAGGCAGTGCAACTCTCCAGCCACAAGTCTGCAATCAGGAGCCACAAGTCTGCAATCCTGACCAGGAAGCCGGAGCAACCAACAGCCAGGCGTTTCAACTTGGAACATCCTAATCTCTCTGATTTTTCCCTGTGTCTTGTTGGGGACCGTCCCCTGCAGGCCTTTTGGACAAAAGGGAGAATTTCTGGGCTCATAGACTTAAGACCAAAACACCACACAGCATTCTTCTTCCACTGAAGAACGTTGAAAAGAGAGTGTTTTAAAGTGTGGCCTTAGATGCAACTGGAGCAACAGAAAAAGGGAAGAACCAAAATCTTTTGCTCATTTTATTTGTTTTAGTTCTGCTCATTGCTTCCAGTCTCAGTTTCAAGATGGAAGACACGATATAGTTGGGCTTTGCTGAATCGCACTGTCCGACAGTGTGTTCCTTGAGAGAGAGTGTCCTGTCCGTCAGGGCAAAGGCTACGCGATTCACAGGCAACTGAAGAGTCCTTGGACTTTCACTAGATCACCGTCTGTGTGAGTGAGGAATGGAGCAGTGGCCCCAGCGGCTACAAGAAGCAAGGAAACTGCCACTCTTGGACTGCTGGTCACTCCCCATTATGGATACTACAACTTGGAGAGGATCCCTTATTAAGAAAAAAACTATATCAAAAGATGAAAAAGGGGAAATAAGGAGCTAATACTAGTACTAGTATACCAATTCCATTGTCTTCATTTCCCTTTCCTGAATATGGATGTATGTATAAAAAGACAGTATACAATTTCCCTCCCTGGCCAAAAGATGTGACAAAACCATCTGTATATGAAATAATGGAATTAACATGTGGTGATAAAGAATACCCTCTTTGAATTATTTTGTTCAAGAATCTATTTTGGACTTTTGCAACTTAAAATTTAATTAATTAACAACTGAACTTTAAAAACAGCTCTCAATTTAGTTATTGTTGACGTAATATGGTTCCTTGGGCCATCTACTGAACACTGTTGGAATTAACCATAGGAAAGCTACATTTGGAGTTTAATGTTATTATTTTCTGAAAGATAAAACACTCCAATTTTTTTTTTTTTTGTCAATTGACTTTGGTGTTCTCTTTTTGTTTTGTTTTTTTTTGTTCTTGTTTTTATGGACTACCAACTTCAGCAAGAGGAAGTACCAGCATACTTCTCAGAATTTTTTAAGGAGTTTCAGGATTTAAGGATGCACAATTCAGAAAGAATAATGCACAATTCAGAAGGAGTAATAAAAAGTCTCCTAGGTATGGACTATGGTGATTCCAGCAATATTGAATAAGTAAAAGAAGAAATCTTAGAGGAAAAATTGGAACTGAGTGAATCTATTTGTGATTTAAAATCTGAAGACTGCGCTCAATGGGCAGCTTTATTGGAGGAAGAGTATCAAGTTGGATTAAAGATCCTTCTGGAACAGAGAATAATGAAAAAAACAAATCTAGATGGTCAACTTGAAGGATTCAGAAGAAGAAAAATGTGGATGTTAATTCAGAACAATGAAATATAAATGTGGCTTCAGAAAGAATACGTCTGAAAAAACTTCAAAAAAATGGAGTGGGATAAATATGTTGGTTAATTTAAATTTATGAGGCAGACCTTTGCTGTTAAAAGGTTTTGATTTGGAATTCCAGCATGGATTCTGTTTTAATTCTATGATGTCCAGATATAAATTTGACATGATGCTGTTGTTAGAGGAAGATGAACTATTGATAAGAATATTATAATACAAATAAAAAAGAAGAAAAGGGGAAAAAGAAGATATAATGAATATGAAATGAACTGTTTGAAAGGAGAAAATTTTTTAATATTTTATTATTATTTTATTAGGGGGAAGAGAGATTAAGGACAAGATAGGCACAGGACAGTAGTTTACTAATACAGGGAAACTGTTATTTAGTAGTAGCTACTAATATAGAGGTTAAATAAATATGACTAATGCTGAGCGTATCATTGGTTGGAGATTCATATATGTTCATGTTTTAGTGTAACATTGTAACTGTGATTTAGGCATCTAACTTTGAGCACTAGATATCCCTTTGTGATATCAAATAATTTGACCTTTCTGTGGCACCTTGGTTTATATGTTTGCCAGGATCCTGAGAAAAACAGTCACAAGGAAGCAGCTGTTAATGATGGGAATTCCAAACTTCCTCTCCTAGGCGGGCATATCAAAGCTTGGATTGTTATCTGGGATCTGGATGCTATTCCTTTCATCTCACAAGATACCTGATTCGCGCCCATAAATAACAGACCATACATTTGGGCTGTGTGATTGATATGTTTTATTCCACTTCTAAGCCTTGTGATGCATTTCAAAGTTAACTTTGTTCTCAAAGTTTATGGCATGAGTCACAGGCATAAAAACCCCTGATTGTGACAATTGAGTGTGCCTCTCTCCAATTTCATCCCGTCTCACTGCCAGTTTTGCACGGCGAGTTCCAAGGAAATTCCATTTTCTCCCCATCTCCTCAGGACTTCTGAACAGGTCGTATTGCTTAGTCCTGACTTCATTTCTATTTCCTATTTCTTATTTAGTTAGTGGTGTGATTGTTGTTTATTGTTTAAGTTTCAATAAAATATTACTTGGTTTACTCTGAATTTGTTTTTGTTCACTGATCTGACTCTGTAGACATAGAGCTTAAAGGTCCTAATAAGTTGCCCTCCCTCTCGTAGCTAAACAGTGCTCTAAGCTAATTTTCCCCACAATTTTGACAGCTTTTGGGAATCCCCTTAAGGGAACCCTGATAAGGAGGGTAACAGAATGGTTAGGTCTGGATTTTTGTATGGAATTTTTTTTGTGTTTGTTTTTATGTTGTGGTCTTTTTGGTTTTTTATGTTGCTTTATAATAAAAAATATTATTTAAAAGAAGGGGAAAAAATACTCTCTAACATCAAGTTACTGTCCACTCAGATATGCACGTGGAACTGTGAAAGTATGGGGTGACGCTTGTCCCATCACTGGTAGTGTTTAGGCAGAGCCTAGAAACCTAGACACCTCCCCTGCCATCACCACCTTATAAGCATGCTACCTGGGAGATTCTGGAAGTTGTAGTGCAAAATAAATTAGCCAAGCGTTGCACAGAATATACAGTTGCCAAGTGAAATGAGGGACAGGACTCCCATCCCTTTAACACTTGTTTAGAAGACAAATTTAAGCAAGTACTTTAAGCAAGCTTCCTACTACTGAGGAATCATAGTAAACAAAAGATATGTTCTTAGGTATTACTTCCTTAACAGACAATTTGGTCCCAGAGACAGAAATAATATGGGAAGAATAGGGTTAGGTTCCTACATCACAAGAAAGAAGAACAGTTCAACATGTTTCAAGAAGCTTTTTATTTAAAACTAATGAAATTTACATGTGAAATGAAACAAACAGGTCTAGTAACCTTGTACAATTAAATTTTTTAAAAAATCTGAATTTTCTAGAGACGATTTGAAGATTTCTCCCAAGATACATACAGGATTTTTTTTCCTTTCCCCAGCTTCCATTTTTCTTATAATTTCCATCTTGCTCATCAACTACATAGGTCTCTCTCTGTATATATATTTTAACATGTTGAGTGTAGCTGGTGCAGTAGACTAAACTGCTTGCTGTTCATACATGCTAAGTGAGTAATTCTAGCGGCAACTGCTGTTTACTTTGTCTGTTCTAGCTAGGCACACACACCTACAGTAGGATTGGCTAAAGAAGAACACCACTCTTTCCTAGCTCAAGATTTATTGTGTTGTTTACAGCAGACACACTGCTGCAATCTGGAAATACATGACTTTTTCTCCAGTTCACTTTCACTATCCCCCCAATGCAGATGCTGCTAAGAAACCTCCAGCTAGACAGAAGGCTAGGAAAATTGGGGGGGTTGGATGGCTATAAAACACTACATAAAAGGTAGCAGCTCTGCAAGGTCCTTTCCACACAATGTCACTGTCTTGTTTCTGCCACAGGATGGTAGCGGTCAGCAGGTCGCGCTTCCGCATGATGTTCTCGCTGTCCTCCTGCCATCCTGTCTGGAGCATTGTTCTTGTGCAGTTTTTGCAAAATGGAAAAAATCCATTTTGCATCTGCGACCGCACGGCACTCCCGTCACTTCTGGCCATGCAGAAGCGCATTGACGACGCTTCCTTCCATAACGCAGCAATGGAAAAAGCCCAGCTGCGCTGCAGAAGGAAGATGTGGTGCCATTGCATTCTCTTCCACATGGACCGAGCGGGTGCAGAGGGGAGTGTTGCTGACGTCCTCCCTTCTGTACCCGGGACTGCAGCAAGATGACGCAGAAGAGCTTTGTCGTGCAGAAATGGCCTAAGTGTTTAAAGATCCACAACACTTCCAATTTCCATTGCTTTAATGGCTTCTTTCTTCAGGGTATTTATTTACAGACCCACATTAAAGTTCATAAGCATGTAAGGTTTGTACACAGGCCATGCAGCTAACGTGTACATACAGTTTTCAAATCAAGATTCTTTCCTCCATGGCTGTTGCTTTAACAATACAGAAAGCTGGGTAGCTGTGCTTTTACGAATCACAAAATTCTACAAACTGATCCACAACCATGGTATTAGCCTGATCTTTCAACAGCTAGCACACAGTGAAGCTTAATATCTTGAAATTCAGTTGTTTGAAACTTAGCATCTTGAAATTCAGTACCTTCAGCCTAGAATCATAGAGTTGGAAGAGACCACTATAGCCGTTGAGACCAACCCCTGCCATGCAGGAACAAACACTCAAAGCACCCCCAACAACCAGCCATCCAGCCTCTACTTAAAAACCTCCAAAGAAAGTGACTCCACCACACTCCAAGGCAGCATATTCCACTGTCAAAATCTCTGACTGTCAGGAAGTTCTTCCTGATGTTTAGGTGAAATCTCTTTTCCTGTAGTTTGAATCCATTGCTTTGTGTCCTAGTTTCTGTAGCAGCAGAAAACAAACTTGCTGCATCTTCAACATGATATCTCTTCAAATCTTTAAAGTCAATTCTCCTCTTAACCTTCGTTTTGTCAGGCTAAGCACACTAGTTCTCTAAGGCTCTCCTCATACGGCATGGCTTCCGGACACTTTACCATTTTGGTTGCTCTTCTCTGGACACGTTCCAGCTTGTCAATATCTTTCCTGAACTGTGGTGCCCAGAACTGGACACAGTGTTCCAGGTGAGGTCCAACCAAAGCAAAATAAGGTGGTATTATTACTTCCCTTCATCTCAACACTATACTCTTGCTTAGTATCTTCAAATTCAGTTATTTTATGGAAACAGAGAGGCATTGTTTTCTCTATTGTTTACAATGCCTCTCTATTTCCATATTTCTATTTCTGTGTTCGTAGAAAATAACAAAATGGCATATCATCTGAAGTACCACCAACTTGCAATGTCATATAAAGACAGAGTCTTTTTCGCAAATCCATCTCAATATACTGCTGCAGGTTTCAGATATGATTTTCTTGTTTTTTATTGCTCCACAGTACCTTTCTTCCTCGTGTTTTTCTTCTTGGAACCTAGAAAAGAAAGGAAGGAACTCTTACTCCTCAAGGTTTGACACCTTCTCCAAATTCCCACCAGAAGCGGCCTGTCTCCTTATTCCACCTTTCTCTTAACTCCAGCTTTGAGTTCCTAGTGCTTCTGCTATGATCTGCCGCTCATCCCATCCCAGCCACATTGAATCTCTACCTTAACTGTCCTTCTCTAGTGAGAATATTGGCAACTTAACCTGGAGTCATGCAAAACTGAACACTTCAATTGCTCTAAAACCTCTGTGTTTTTGTCATCAGCCTGAAAAGCAAAAGTGCTATAAAAAAATAAACTCACAAAGTCTGGTTGACCTGGGAGCCTGTAACCCATATCCATTTCTTCATCGGGAATGACAAGGAAAATCCAATCCAATAGTTAAAATGTGCATCCGGTATATTGTTTGTAACAAAATCCTATATCCAAAAACAGCAAGAATTTTGGGTGACCACAAACTAGTATTATTTTATAGCAATTCAAATGATATTGAACTCCACTGCTTAGCCTAAAAGTGTCCACAGAATCTGAGCATGAATGAGAGTTACCAAACTTTTCTCTCAAATCTTTTCTGAGCAAAAGCACTGTCCTTCTTTCATTCAGGCCATAATGTCTAGTATGAGAAGAGACTGGATAAATTATACTATCTACTTGTGATGATTATAGACCACAAGCTGAACATGAGTCAGCAGTGTGATGCAGCAGCCAAGAAAACCAATGCAGTTCTCGGCTGCATCAATAGGAGTATGGTGTCTAGATCGAGGGAGGTACTGGTACCACTCTACTCTGCTTTGGTTAGACCTCATCTTGAATACTGTGTCCAGTTCTGGGCACCCCAATTCAAAAAGGACATGGTCAAGCTGGAGCAAGTCCAGAGAAGGGCAACCAAAATGGTGAGAGGCCTGGAAGACATGCCCTATGAGGATAGACTTAGAGAGCTGGGGATGTTTAGTCTGCAGAAGAGAAGGTTAAGAGGGGACATGATAGCCATGTTTAAATATTTGAAGGGATGCCATGTAGAGGAGGGAGAGGGCTTGTTTTCTGCTGCTCCAGAGACCAGGACAAGGAGCAATGGATTCAAGCTGCAGGAAAGGAGATTCCACCTGAACCTCAGGAAGAACTTCCTGATAGTCAGGGCTGTCCGGCAGTGGAATATGCTGCCTCGGAGTGTAGTGGAGTCTCCTTCCTTGGGGGTTTTTAAGCAGAGGCTAGATGGCCATCTGTCGGGAATGCTTTGAGGGTGTTCCTGCATAGCAGGGGGTTGGACTGGATGGCCCGTGTGATCTCTTCCAATTCTACATTTCTATGATTCTATGATTATTACATTATCTTCTATGTCTTAATAAGTGCTCGTGCCCTTATGTCTTGTTTTTGGGCTTTCCTTTGGCATTTGATTGGCCCCTGCGTGAAACTGGAGATGGGACTACATGGAGCTTTGATCTGATACAGCACAGCATTGCACTTTTATTAGAATAGGCTAATTACAGAGAGCTTGCATCATTGCTGCTGCAGCATCGGCATTAGCTTTGCAGTATGGTGTGAAAATTATGCAGAAAAAGAAATGTGTTTGGCAAAGATGTGTTATCTGCACAGAATTTATCACTACCATTCACTCTCCACATTTACTAAGGTTGGGAGTGCAGGAACCCCACAAAAGTTGGAAAACTGCAAATATCAAAATGTTTGTGTGTGTCTGTGGGATGGTGGCTGAGGGATGGTGGGGAGAGAGGGCACCCAGCTGTGACAAACCCTGGGGGGCATGGTCTACAGAGCCGCCGTAGCAACAAAGGGGATTTAAATTGATTGGTTGCTTATAGAACACAGGATAACCAGAGGGAGGGGCTAGATGGGGAGTCAGCATAACAGAAAAATGACTGAAACAGGGGTTTGAAAGGAGTGTTCTGTCTGTGAGTTTGGAGAGAGAAGAGACAGATTGAGAGAGTTGAGAAAATGTTTGCTTGTTAAGAGTTGAAAGTGTTTTTGTAAAACGTGTGGATGGAAAACCACCCCCTGTCAGTGCTGAGTGCAAAAGGCCACCCAAGCCTCGCACTCAAGGCCTGCCCAGCCTGACACCTCTTTGTCATCAGAAACGAAAGCCAGGGAGATCTCTGAATGAAGCCAGGGCCAGGACAAGCAGGTCTGCCTAAGTTGTCCCTTTCTGAGAACACAGTCTCTTCCTCACTTCTGTCCCCTCTTGGCTTCTTCCTTTCAGGACTCTCCCCCTTTACTGCCTTCTCTAAATCTGCCCTTCTGCCAGATATAACGATCAGCAGTGATTTATATTTTCCAAGACTGTGGTACTGTTGGCACTCAGGCCAAGATAATATTATTGGTAGTGTGTATATTCCCAGGATTCAGAATGAGACTCTGGGAGACTGTTATCAGGAACACAGAACTTCAAACATTTATTGAAACACTGTTGCTTTAAATTTGTTTTGTATCTCAATGTTTACAAACAGCACACCATTCTTCTCTCTCTCTCTCTCTCTCTCTCAATTCATTCACTATCTCTCATACGCCCAATTTCTCAGTTCTCTCTCTCACAGAGCTCTTCAAATCTCCAACCTCTCGAGACATACCACAAATCACACTCCTCTTCAAACACACTCCAGACAGTTAAAATCCGTTATTTTCCTCTTTCCACCAGTCCCTCCCCTGGGCTATCCAACGTTCCATTTCACCAGCCAATCAGCTTAAACACTCTCAGTTGCCAAGGAGGCTCTGTTGTCAAGACCCCCTCCCATCAGGTTTGTCACAGTTTTGCTGTTTGATAACCTTTCATTGCCAAATACCCTTTCCCTTGTCGGTTCGTTTAATAAACATTTTATTATATCATTTATAAAGAACAGTCTGCATACAGTGTCTCTTTAAGCTGGATCAGTTACACACATTACCACCAGTGACTCATTCACTGGGATAAACCTGAAAACACTTTGCCCTATATCTACCAGGGTGCAGGTTTAGGGAAAGAAGAGAGAAAGTGTGGAGAGGGAGCCAGGGGGTGGTAAAAATATAGAAGGGTGCCGCTTGTCCAGAGAGGGAAACTAAAAGCAGATCCGATCTGTCATAGCCCTGGCTTGGCCTAGATCTCCACGTTTTGACACCAGTGTCCAAACCAGGACAAGAAAAGGAGAAGGCAAGGGATGTTAGTCAGTATGTTATGTTAACGCTGCATTCCCTCTCTCTTGCCCACCTCCTTACTTGATTATGAGGGTGACATCAGGAGAGGGTTTGGGGTGCTGAGAAGTTAGGGTGTGAGTCCTCCTTAGCTAGTCAGGCAGTGGCTGATGGAGGAGGGGAAGGACGAAGACCAGAGGTGGGTTTTTAAAGGGCTGCACAGTCTCATCAGAGTTGCCTAGAAGAAATGTTCCCCTGGAAAAGAAGCACTGATTTTCTGTTCTGATTTTTTTCCCTCCAATGAATGGCTTTTCATCAAACTATTTTTTTAAAAAAATCCTCGCTTCCTTAGGCTGCACAGAGATGAATAAAGGACCCATTCACCACAATCATAATTGGGAACAATTGAAATGAATATTTACATTCTACTTAGCAGAACTGAAGAACAATGTTAGCATCAGGTTCTTGGCTGAGAATGGCAGCTTAGATCAACAAATGAAATTGCCCAGCAGCTTCAGTGTTTTAACATAGGGTGAGGAAGATGGGAACTACAAAACAACCATCTTGTGATACCATATTCAGCAATTCCTGACAATGGTAAATCCTTGCAATACTGCTGAGTCCTTCCTATACTGATTGCTCCTCCCACTCAGCCTTGGAAGTGGCTGCAGTTTAAGAAATTTTTGAAAGGGCTAGAAGAAGGGGAGGAGGTAGGTGGAATCGCTGCAGAATTTGCAGCTTGCAGCAGAGGGTGGCCAGCAGCGGTAGAGAGTTAAAAGAAACAACACTTTTACTTTGAAGTCAGCACTCTCATCCTGAGATTTCTTCTTGGAGGTCCAGAGGAAAGGGCCCAAGTCCTAAGGTCTGAGAAATCCACATACACACACTCTCTCTCCTTCTATTCTATTAAACACATTCTTCAAATTTTAAAGTTTTCTTCAAACCAAAAACACTCGTCAGGCTATGATGACACACGTTAGACATACAGTTTGGTCCTCACTGGTGAAGTCCCCGAACTTCAGGGTTTACACTCGTCGTTTGGGAACATGATGGATGTTGACTGGGGTTACATCCCAGCTGTCAATTTAAGTCAACGGACTGCATTTTAAACTTGAATTAAACTCTATTTGACTCAGTGGAGCTTATTCTAGATATCTGTGTATGAATATATATAAGGAATCCAGTTTTTTTTTCCTTTACCATATCCTCCATGTCTTGGATTACCAGTAGTTGAGAATTCCTTGCTGAGCAGTCACCTCGGCTCTCGTTCCAGGTTTTGAAAGGGCTCTTTGATTGGAACCAGTAGCACTTGTCCCTGTGGAGGAGCCAGTTTGCAGGACAAACTTGGGAAGCAGAATTCCCTAGAGAGGGAAAGTCAAGCAGGTCATTAATGTTCTCTCAGTAGCACTTTTGAAACTTTAGATTTGTCTATCTTACTGCCTCTTGTAGTGAGCCACTGAATTTCAAGTTGTGGTTTGTATTTGGATAGCAAAGCATGGTCCACCTTTGAAATATCTCTGCCTGTACAGGTTGGCCCTTGAATTCTCCTGTACAAGAAACACTCTAAGATATCTTCCTATTCCAGTTAACCATTGGTTAAACAATTGAGGCCCGTTCCACATATTACCTTGCTCTCTCATCTTCTGAGTGTCATCCTGGCAGCACCTCTGCCAGGATGGGACCGTGTCCCTAATGCTCCCTTCTGCCTACGGAAGGGAGTGCGAAGGACACATGCTGTCCTTCAGGACTGCAGTCAGCCTTCTTCCCAGGCTGCAATAGGGGAGGAAGCACATAGGCTGGTGTAATCAGGAGTCATTGATGGAGTTTCTCCGTTAATGATTTAGCCTGTGATCGCACTGGCTGGCAACATGAGAAGAGTAGGACCACGATGACATCACATTGCGATTCCACTCCTCTTGCATCCTGATGCCAGGCACCATGTTGTTTGGAAAGGACCATAGTCTTCCCATACTTTGGGGTACATCTTTACCCTTTGCTTCCTCTTCAGTCCTGACTCTGATTTCCTGGCATTTCCTGGTTCATCTCACAATGATGTTTACAGCTCAGTCTTGCAAATAGGAAGTTGCACAGGGGGAAGATGCATGCC
The DNA here is from genome assembly GCA_948472985.1 of Iguana delicatissima. NCBI lineage: Eukaryota > Metazoa > Chordata > Lepidosauria > Squamata > Iguanidae > Iguana > Iguana delicatissima. The sequence continues at coordinate 12,223 of CAOKZL010002104.1, forward strand.
ATGATCCATGGGATTAAGACCTCTCTCCTTCTCTGTACAGGGATGTTTCAGAAGGAAAGGAAAGGAAAATACAGAGGCTGGCATCTTTTTATTTGCATACACATGAGTATGTCATACAATGCATGCAGAATGAATTATAACCCATAACATAGCAGACGTATTCTGCTGACAGCAGCGGAAGTTGAGTTAAGCTTTAAGCAACGTTGTGCATTGCGCCTATGCAGTGAAGTTGTACATTGCACAACAGCACCTAGTCACTGGCATGTGTTGTGCAATGTTGCTGTTCTATAATAGAGTTGCATAGCACTGATAAAGTGAATCTTCACATTCAGATGTTTATGGTACACTGACAGGATGTTGATTGCAGCCATGCCTTTGCAAGTTATGATAATAAAAACAAATACCGTTATGTTTGTGCATGTCTGTCTGTGAGAGCCACAGTTCCAAGACCATGAAACTGATACCTGAAATTTGGTTGTGATATGCCCCTGGAAGTACTATGTGTTTTGTGGGGGGAGGAGCCACGAAGATGGCGTAAGGAGCTGGAATCATATTCTCCCGCAAATCAAAAAGCTAAAGAACCTCTTCTAAATGGAAAGAGGAAAGTGAGTAATTGTGAATAATCATATCAGAAAGAGTGGGGCATGAAGTAGAACGGTTTAACTGGAGTTTAAATTGGGACAAAGACAAATAAACTGTACTTTCGCTTTTACCGTGGTCTTTGACTGAACAAGCTGGCTGATATCCAAAAGTTATAAAACACAAAATTAAAGCAACAGATTGTGAATATATATATCAGAATGTCTTGGGCATGAACTAAAGCTGATTAGTTGAAATTTAACTGAAGCTTGAACTCAGAGAAAGAAAAATAAACTGTACTTTCACTGTCGCAGCCAATTTGCAGCTTGGCAAGTTGGCTGATGTCCAAGACTCGAAAGACTCAGAAAATAAAACCTAAACAGTCTGTTGCTTGGCAATGACAAACAGATAAGATCTACTCACATCTCGTTAGAGTAAAGTCAGAAGATAGTTTTATGTCCAACAGTAAAAAAGAAGAAATGGAAAATAAAAATAAATCTAACCCCGTGAAGGGACCAGAAATAACAGGAACGAAACTTAAGACTCTAGGCATGCAGCCAGAAGAGAAAGGGAATGGAGACCAGTATCATTAATAAATCAAGATGCTAAGATACTGACAGCAGTAATGGCAAAAAGAATAATGGTGTTTAAAGAAACAAAAGAGATAACAGAAATTGATTTAGAAATATGTTCTTGTATAGCATTGTTATCTATATATTATATTAACTGTACCCAGGCAATGAAGCATCTAATTACAAATTTATTAACTGCAGCAAGGTTAGTTAGATCAAGAAAATGGAAAATTCAAGGAGATTTTCAAATAGAGGATTGGTATAAAGAAGTGTGGGAAATTGTGATTAACGGTAAGTTAATGTGTGGAATTAAGGTCAAAAAAGGAATAATGAAAGGGATTGATTTTGAAGCAATATGGAAGATATTTGTGGAAAAGGTGTTAGTAAAAGAGGAAGGTTTCACACATCCACAAGAAGATTTAAAATTTTGAAAGGTGGAGTAATTTGAGCCACAATTGGCTCTGGGGATGGAGTACACTTAGCAATAGCAATAGGTTAAATTTAGTTCGAAAATGATAGAAATAAGAACAAAATTACTAATAGAATATTTTTCAAAATGTTAAGTATGGGAGTATATAACACCAGTGGGCATAATGAGAATGAGATTTAGATCTACATAAGTAAAATATATAATCAGCATGATTTATAATATGTTGAATAAGTAATATTATATAAATGGATTTAGAGAAAAATAGAAACGTAAGCATTTTGTTGTTGTTGTAACCTTTTTTCCTTCACTTTTATATTTATCACCTTATGTATTTTTGGTGTGGGTTTTTTTCTTATAACTTAAAAACTAACAAAAAAATGTAAAAAAAGAAAATACTATGTGTTTTTAAAAAACACATTAATCTTAAGGTGGCACTGTATTTGAAACCAGCAGCAGTCAGTATATGGCAAACTTTCATAGAATCATAGAAATGGAGAGTTGGAAGAGACCACACGGACCATCCAGTCCAACCCCCTGCCATGCAGGAACACCCTCAAAGCACTCCTGACAGATGGCCATCCAGCCTCTGCTTAAAAACCTCCAAAGGAGGAGACTCCACTACACTCCAAGGCAGCCGATTCCACTGCTGGACAGCTCTGACCGTCAGGACGTTCTTCCTGAGGTTCAGGTGGAATCTCCTTTCCTGCAGCTTGAATCCATTGCTCCTCTCCCTCCTCTACATGGCATCCCTTCAAATATTTAAACATGGCTATCATGTCCCCTCTTAACCTTCTTTTCTGCAGACTAAACATACCCAGCTCCCTAAGCCACTCCTCATAGGGCAGACCCTTCACCATTTTGGTCACCCTCCTCTTGACACGTTCCAGTTCGTCAATATCCTTCTTGAATTGAAGTGCCCAGAACTGGACGCAGTTTTCCAAATGAGGCCTAACCAATGCAGAATAGAGTGGTACCATTACCTCCCTTGATCTAGGCACCATGCTCCTATTGATGCAACCAGGAATTGTGTTGGCTTTCTTGGCTGCTGCATCCCACTGCTGACTCATGTTCAGCTTGTGGTCTATGAAGACTCCTAGATCCCTTTCACACGTACTGCCATCCAGCCACGTGTCCCCCATCCTATATTTCTGTACTGCATTTTTTCTACCTAAGTGTAGGACCTTACACTTCTTCTCTGTTGAATTTCATTTTGTTAGCCTTGGCCCAGCTCTCCAGTCCACCTTTCTGAACAAGTATGCAAGTTTTCAGTCAGTACCTTTTGAGGTTGGGTAGAATGTCTAAGAAATAAGCTTAGGGCTCCCTCTCCTCCTAGTGGACACAGAGTGACTTCGTCCAATGGTCATTGAGTGGCAAGATACCTCCAGGTCTGCCTACGGATCCCCACAGCTGTGGTTTCACTCAGATAGGACAGGAAAAATGTGTCCAACTGACACTTCCGTTAACCTTGTTTGAAGGCTTCTGTGTATCGTGTTAAGGGCTATTTTTTTTTGTCTATACTTTTTATTAAAAACAAAAAAAACAGTATATTTCAAATCCTTCTTCACATTGACATAATCAATTTTCCTTATTTTACAACAGTATTAATAAAAAAAAGATAAAAATTTTACAAACATATTTACTTCCCTCTCACAGTCACTACCCCTCTACTCTGATTTGTTCTATTTACACTGACCATTTACTTTGCAGTCTCCATAATTCCCAAATCTCTTTGTTGACTGGTATCTTCTAACCGAATTACTTACTCAAAAATACTAAATTTATTATTACTGTTATATTAACCTCTTATTCATTTATCCATGAACATCAGTTTGATTAATATTTCTCAATATATTCCTTGATTATATTCAAATTTTTCCTTCCCTTTTCTTTTCTCTCATGTTTCATTCTAGCTGTCAAATCCTCTAATCCAACATATTCCTGCAGTTTATCCAACCATTCCTCGATTGTCGGTATAGCCGCTCTTTTCCAATAATTTGCGAGAAGCACTCTTGCTGCAGTGATCATATATAATATAAGTGTCTCATATTGTCTATTTTTCTTCTCAATTTGATGCGTCATATTCAGTAAGCAAAGTTCCGGAGTTAAAGGAAGCTCAATTTGGAGAATATCTGTCATTATTCTATGTATTCTTTTCCAATATTTTATGACCTCTGGGCATGTCCACCACATATGATAGAAAGACCCATCTTCTTGTTTACATTTCCAACACTTTTTCTCTTTTAATGCGTACATCTTACTAAGTTTGAGCGGGTCCAAATACCATCTGTGTAACATTTTAATATAATTTTCTTTTAAATTTTGTGCTAATGTAAACTTATTAGTCAATTTCCAACTTCTTTCCCAATTTTCCAACTCAATTTGATGTCCTATGTTTTGGGCCCATTTAATCATTGTCTCTTTCACTGTCTCCCCTTCTAATTCACGATCGAGAATAAATTTATACATATATGAAGTCATATGTTCTCTTTTTTCAAATATCACTTTCTCCCATTCATTTAACTGAGTCGCAATTTCTATCCCTTCTAGTTTTAAGTCCATTTTCGCTCTTTTCTTTAATTGCATATATGGGAACCATTGATAGACCCATCCTTCTTGTTCTAGTTCTTCTCTCGTCTTTATACGCTGTCCACTTGTATCTTTAACTATCAGATCTGCATATCTTATCCATTTTTCCGATGGGTCTTTCCATTTTCCATGAAATGCCTCTTGTGGTGACACCCAACTAGGAATCTTCATATACAATTTATTTTTCCATATTCTCCAAATCTGAAACAAAGCTTTTCTAATATAATGATTCAGGAAACCCTTATCAATTTTCGTCTTTTGGTACCATAAATAGGCAGGCCATCCAAAACGTAAGTCAACTCCCTCAAGTTTGAGCAATCTCTCATTCTTTAACTGCATCCAGTCTCTCAACCACACCATACCATTAGCTATGTAATATGACTTCAAGTCAGGGAGTCCAAAGCCTCCTCTCTCTCTCTATCAATCAAAGTTTTCCAATTAATTCTGGGGGGTTTTTTTTTATCTTCCCATATAAAAGAAGTAATATCTTTTTTCCATTCCTGAAAACATTTCAAATTCGTTATAATTGGTAAATTTTGAAATAAGTAATTCATTTTCGGCAACACCATCATTTTAATAGCCGCAATTTGTTAAGGGCTATTTTAACCTGTGCAAACCTATGTAACTGTCATTACTATATTCAGTGATTCTGGGTTTTAAATTTTGAGCGGCATATAAACCAGAATATTGAAGATTTACATGTATTAAAATAGTCAGCTTCACCACATGAAATGTGAAGGGACCTTATGATGTCTTTGACCTCAGACTGCAGAATGTCTTGTTCAGCCTTGCAGAATAAACAAGGCAACACTGAGCTGGGTAGAAATATAGACTGTACCTGCCTGCAATTTTCATTGCTGTCTAAAGGGAGAGGAAGAGAAAAAGCTACACTTTATATACCCTGCCTGAGGCAATACCTTGGCTTTGGTTGCAGAGTTTGCTTCTTAGATGAGACTCAAAGCTGTCTGAAGAGGTGTTGCATTTGCAATCATTCATCCCACCTGTTTCTTTATTGAGCCCAAATTGCAAAGCTAAAAACAGAAAAAAGAAAAAAAAATATGCAGGTGTTGAAGAGGCATTCAGATTCAAAACATAGATGGAATGAATGGAAAAGAAAAAGATAGATGATAAGACATGGTGACCGGCTGCAGGACAAGATCAGATTCTTTTATCTTTGCTAGTTATGTAGCTGGGGAAATGCTGGCAGGTGGAGTTTGGCTTACATGAATGAGACAAGCTTCATTACCCACAATTCCCTGTTCTACCTGGACATTACATTATTAGAAATCCTACGCAGGGAACTAGCCGGGGAAGTGTGTCCTGTTGGTTCTGCTGGACCTCTCAGTGGTTTTGATGCCACTAACCATGGTCAGTCGAAAGGCAGATCAGGCAATAAAGATTCAGCCTGTATTAGACTGGGTTACACTTCCCCTGAAGATGCAGGTTCACAGTCTGGGAGTACTCCTTGACTCTACTTCAAACCTGAAGGCCCAGTTTTCTGTGAAGGCCAGGACTGCTTTGCACATTTAAAGGTTGTGCACCAGCTGCAGCATTTCCTTGAGACATCAGATCTGACCACAGTGGTTCATGGCTCAGTTACATTCCCTTTATACTGCCCAAATGTGCTGTACTTGAGGCTGCCTTTGTAGAGTGTTTAAAAACTTCACCAGGTCCAAAGAGTTGCAGCCAGACTGTGGACTGGGGCCAGTGACAGAGACCATGCTATGCCCCTGTTCAAACAGCTCCACTGGCTGCCAGTTTGTTTCCAGGCACAATTCACAGTGCTGGTTATGATCTATAAAGGCCCATACATATGGCTCCGCTCCGGGCTATCTGGCCGACCGTATCTGCTTGTATGAGCCAGCCCAAGCTCTGAGATCATCAGGAGAGGCCCTTCTCTTAATCCCACCACCATTGCAAGTATGATTGGTGGGGACACCAGAGAAGGCCTTCCCGGTAGCTGTTCCTAGACTCTGGGACTCTCATCCCAGGGAGGTCAGAATGGCTCCTTCCCTGCTTTCATTTTATTACCAGGCAAAGATCTTTCCATTCTAGCGGGATGAAAACAGAAAGTTTTGAAGTTGCTGTACTGTTTTAACTAAGCTTTTAAACTTTATTAAATCGCATTTTACCCTTTTAACTTTTTAAGTTTGAATTGGTTCAGTACTGTGCATAGTTTAGTTCTATTTTAATGTTCAGTTTTTGTAGGCTTTTAATTGTATTGTTCATTTAAACTGTGAGCTCTTTTGAGTCTTGATTTTAGGGAAAAGCAGGATACAAATAAACATAATAAAGATGATAATTATATTGATTGATTGATTAGCGTAAGATGTGTGTGTGTGAGGGGAGCACTGTCCCCCTGCCCCCTTCACCTGTTGGTAGGATGGTTGCCCCACTCTGCCCACCAATAGGGCTGGCTTTGCAAATGATAGATAGCACGACCCCTCTGCCAGCATATTAGTCTGTCTGGCTAAGTACCCATGCCACTTGGAAATCTGATTTATTATCTATAGAAATAAAATAGCACACAGCATCAAATGTTAAAACTTTTAAGACTAACAGGCGTAGCCAAAATAATGAAGTGAGCAAAACAATAAAATTGCTAGGAGTTTGATAGGCCAAATTTCAAATATTCAGATAGAAATGCAATCATGTTCACCAGGTGACTGTCGTCCATCTCACAGCAGGTGCTATAGATGTTTTTGTTTGACTGCTAAACACCTTCACAGAAATGAAGTTAAAATACCAGACTAGACTTTCTTTCCAGGAAGACTTTCTTTCCAGGAAGAGGCTAACCAACTTTTTAGAAAATTACTTAAAACAGAAGCCCTTAAAGCATGGGAGGACTCTACTCCGTTAGCCAAGTATGTGGTAGAGTATAGCGCAATGTTCTCTCTACTGGTGCCATATAGATCTGTTGGCTAATTCCTAGCATGAATAGGACGTGGAAGTGCATGGTGCTGGGATGTCAGTGACCAAAGTCTAATGTGTGGATGGGACCAGGTTGGAGAAGGCTGATCTAGAAAGAGCAAACTATTCTTCCCCTAACTGTTTTATAGGCTAATTTATTCACATGTATGCTCCTTTTCCATTTAAGTGAAATGTATCTCATTTAAATAATCCTGTAGCTGTCACGTCTATGAGCTAGTAGGATTGCAAGAGCATAAGACTGTAAGAAAAATCTATCTGGATTAAGCCTAACACCTGTCTAGACTTTCTTCAGATAAATGGCCAAAGAGATGCTAATAGGGTCCTCCTAGCAAGACATGAATACTTTGCAAGTGGTATTAAAGGGTATTTAGCCTCTGCTAGCTGAGATGATATATACCCATCATGACTAGTACCTATTGATGATCTTATCCTCCATGAATTCCCCGCATACACAGACAAATTCTAACACTCCTTTAAAAATGTCCAGGTCAATAGCCATCACCACACATTGTTCTTTTCCAGTTCTCTAGTACAGATTGGACATAGGAAAATATTATATATTTTTGTTAGAAAATCCACAATTTTGCATTTGAGGATGCAGGAGTTCTTAAACCCTTGGACTGATATTATCTGGACCCAGTAACTCAGTCATTTTCAGTTTGTCATTTAAGACTTACAGACCCTCATCAGATTACCACTATTTGGCTCAGTTTATCAGACCAGCTGTATTTTTGCAAAATAGCTTTGCCATTTACATTTTGTTTGCTTCTCTAGAAAATTTCCTTTCAGTAGACATTTTTGCCATGGTTTTCTTAAAAAGTTTCATTTTGCCCCTGGAGAAAGCATGTCTTTAGGATAAAGAGAAGAGAGAATCCTGAGCCAAAGATTAAATCATGAAGCTCAGGCATTTCCACAAGCTTAACCATTTTTAAAAGAGGCAATAGCTCAAATGGTGAAGCTCAAATATGTCAGAAGCCATGCAATGCTCAACAGTGTGGCTCCTTGTGGAATAGGCTACCCTTGAGGGCAATGGCCCCCAACAGGGCCACAGGGTACTGGTAATCCAGAATGGAGGTAATGGAAAGTCAAGGGTGCTCTAAGCCAGCCCCTACCTTTTGCAGTGCCCTGTTGTGTGGTGGGAGCCACTGTTGCATAACAGGACATTTTGCATGGCACCACTGTGTCTTAATTCTCTAACAGGGCTGCGAATCATGTTAGTGATACAGCCTTGTCATCATAAAGTTATGGATCACATCCCACAGTAAGGATTGTGGCGCATGTGCATTCAGGTTGCTTAATTTTTTAACCCGTCATTGGAAGGTAAACATGGATTTAGTCTGCAAGTTTGATTGCTGAAGCAAGTACCTCTGAGGAAACACTGTTGTGAGAGAGAAAAAAATAATTACAAGGAATGCACATAATACCTGGTATGAATCTGAGACAATGGGCATCTATCTGGGAACACCAGGACAGAGCCTTGGATGGTGCAGATGCATATGGTAAGAATATATAAACATATGGCCAGAATAACCTGTAGCTCAACTTTTTAAAGCAGGCATCACAGCCTACCAGAACTGAACTACTATCTAATGAAATGACAACTTCTGGAGTTACAGATTTAAAACCTTAATACTATATTCCTTGACCAGGAGGATAACATATAATATCAGCATTCACTTTGGAACATGCTATCCTCTGCATTCTTAACTACTACCTTGGCTCCAATTTCTTTTTATTGTGAGCAGCTAACAACCACAGAAGAGGAAATGTCTTGCCATAATATTCAAACAGTAATGCTTGGTTAGTCACTCTAATGAGTTCATATTGTAAGTTAATGGCTGCACCATACTGGAATCCAGAACAGAGTTGTCCAAAGTGCTTTTTTGTTTTTAAAAACCATCCACTTTCCTTCCCCTTTTCTTAACATAGAATATTTACAATAGAAGTAAGAAGGAACACAAGTGGAAAATAGTGAAAGGAAAAATGACACTCATCCCAACCTGTTTTTCCCTTCTACTCTCCTCTAAGTAGTATGTGCTACATTTATGGAGACAATGTCTGTCCACTGTGGGGGTTTTTGGACAGGAGATTGAATAATGCACTATCTCACCAGAGATGTTTGCCTCTGTGAGTCTGGTACACTTGAGGATATCTCCTATCATTTATTAAGCAGTCCGTTGTCCAGAAAACTCAAATTTATTGCCTGCATCCTCTGTCCTTTGTCAAACAGGTCCTCTGTCCCAGAAAAGATACGTACACTGCTATGAGGCAGGTTGAAAAAAAATTTACTATGGCTACCAGGAAATTAAAAGAGGCACCCAAGAAAGTGTTTTAGTAGAGTAAATAGTATTGATAGTTTCCTTTTAAAAGGCTTTTGTACCTTAGTTTTTAAATCTATTTTAATATAGGGGTTGTCCAGTATACATTGTACTAGAAGGAAAAGCTTCTATTATACATATACTATTACACATCTTTCAGGTATGGCTGTCATTAGGTAGATATAAGTGATATGTTAGCTGATCTGTGCCTTTGTATGTTTCATGTCAAAAGGTACTAAATTGTGATAGCCTGTAAACATTTGCTGAAGGCACCAAATCCCATCTGATCTTGAAAACTGAACTGGGTCAATGAAGTTACATATGTACCCGGAGATAATGACAGGTAAGTGTTTTGGGAAAGCAATAGCAATATATATAGCAATAGCAGTTATTTCTATACCGCCTATCAACTAGTGTTATCTAAGCGGTTTACAATGTATTTTAGCTAATTGCCCCCTACAAGCTGGGTACTCATTTTACCGACCTGCGAAAGGATGGAAGGCTGAGTCAACCTTGGAGCCTGGCAGGATTGAACTCACAACCTTGTGGTTGCAGTACTGGCATTTAACCACTGCACCACCAGGGCTCCCTGGAAAGCATGGAATAGGTTTAAAATATTGTAGGTAAGATGTTAATGACGATATTGTAAATTATATTATGAATAACAATAACATTGTTTAATTAAGGGATGACAGATGAAATGGAAACTTTAATCCTCATACTTGATAGGAATGATATTGAAATGCAGGTGAAAAGAGAAGGAGTGGGGGGAGAAACTAGGTAAATGATGGCTATCACTGAAGACATATTATTCATAAAATCCAACTTGAAGTTGCAAACTGAAATTGCAAATTCCATCTAAAGAGAGAAACACCCATCAGTTTTGCCTTCATCTTTATCTAAATTTTTAAAGTTTCAAATTTTGCTATCCTGAACACAAAGTAATTGGTAGATTTTTACAAACTGTGCTTGATAACTGACCTGAAATGATATTCTTATAATCTCACTGGCGAAATTCAATACATACAGGCATTCTGAGCATTGATGGAATTATGTTCTACCTTTCCTTCTAGCATATTGTTAAAGCTGAGGAGCCTCAACTCCTCATTCTTTATTCTGCACCAGTATGTATGATACACATGTATTCAAAGCCAGATTTGTAAGAATTAAACACTAAAAAATCCTGCACCTGGATGGACGGACATGCCAGTTTCAATTTTGTTCGGATTCTTTCCATTCTAAATTTAAAGAATTTTGCAATTTTGGTAAAGGCTTTCCAAAAATGAATTTAAATCATATTCTGACACATCCCTAGGTAATTCACTTGGGTCTATAAATCAGAAGCACTACACAAACTGATAAATATTTTAAAAAGTATGCTAGTTTTTTTTCTTCCAAATAAGGCAAGGCAACAAATAATGTTTGCAATTGGAAAAGCAAATAAGTTATATCCAAAGTTGGTATGAGCAAGCAGCTACAAATTGTGTCTGTTTTGTTCTCCTCATCTCTCCCTTCTTCAGAAGATTTTTGTACCCCCAACCCTAATCAAGAGGGACAGGAGTCTCTCTTAAATGGCATTAGTTACACTATAGGACTATGGAGGTGGAGGGTAAATTATCGCCAACCAGGTAGAGGCACCTTTTGTGGGACTGAAAATGCCTCCACCCAGTTTTGGCTCTTCCCTTCTCCTGCGTATCCCGTAATGTCCAAAGGGTTCTCCAACTCTCTAGACACACTTTGAGCAGGGAAAGCAGGAGCAGTTGCTCAGTCCTTGGACCCAATCCTGTGCAATCCAATTCAAATAAGATAAGAGTTAAAATGGATGCAAAATGTTTAAAGCTGCAGTTCTGTGCACTCTTTTCTGGAATTAAGTCCCACTATAATTGTATTCAAGAATAACATTTGTGAGAAAGCAATAGAATTAAAAGCTGGTTTTCACAGTATGAGAATATAATATATTTTAAAACTTAACATAAATCCAACAGATGCAGTACTATACATGATAATGAATAATTAGAGGACTTTTGTCTTAAAAATGAAAATGAAAATAAAGAATATTATATAATTATTAACTTACAACCTGCCATATATCCAAAGATCTCAAGGTGGTTTAAAAAAATGTTTATGAAGGTTTCAAACCAATATTAGTCAAAAGTGATATAGTCTATGTGCATTGATGTTTATCCTGTTGCTCCTGCGTGTGTGTATGTGTGTGTATGTTTTATTTTTGAAGTACTCACTAAAACCACAATTAGTTATAAACTACACTTCCCCGATACTCACCCAAGGCTATCAGAGCTGCCAGCAGAACAATATTCCCAATGCATGCGATCCATAGAGTGGTCTTTTGCCATTGAGGATGCTGGAAAGCATCTGTGAAAAGTGACAGCTAATTTTTGAAGCCAAAAAATGTTTTTAAGTTTCTGATCATATCACCAGCAAACTTCACAATCCTCCAATTGGTTGAATGGTTGAAAATACAAATTTATTTCCTTTTCTTTCTTCCCAGTGCAAATTATCCACATCTACCCTTTTACCATTATACTAATTAACCACAAAAAATTAAAATTTGTTCCTCAGAAGACTTAAAAAGCATATCAGCAATGTGCTTTTACTTCCATTTACCTTTTAAAATCCCATTAATTAAATTAATTTCGAGACCACACAATTGTTGCTGTTATTTTTTAATGTTCATGCCTCACTGATGGAAAAGAAGACTTGCTTTAAAACAATCAAAAATATCCCCAGAATCAAAGACTAAAGGCAGAGTTTCACATAGTCAAAACTTTGTGTAGATCTATGTTTTTCACAAATAATTAGAACTACTTGAGCAGTTTTTTCTTTTTTAAAACTGGGTTAGGACATGGCAAGCCATGCTGTAAATTTCAGAGTGGTTCCTAAATGGGACTATTAATGGCTGAAATGCACCTGCATGCTATATATGGTGAGGTAATTTCTTCAAAGACTGAAGATGAATTAGAGAACCAGGAAAATTAAAGAACTATACTACTTACTTTAGTATCAGATCAAACGTGCCAACTACAATGCACTTCTACCCCTAATGCACACCTGTGTTTCTCTAAATTCCTCCAAAATGACATACAATGGTGAAATGATACAGCTCATATGTTATTCTATTTCTGTGTAGAGCATACAGTTTTTTTCCGAGCACCAGGATAATTTTTGACATATATGCAGAAACAACTTCACATTGAAAGAACTATAAGAACCAGCACATAATCATGGAATTCTAAGTCATTTATGCTACTTTTTTGGAGCCAGACCTGCAATAAACTGCAATAAAAATAAACTGGTGATGCTAACAGTCACTTACGGAGCTGCCGAGAGGAATGTAATGTCCTTGAGGAGAGAGGTTCAGAACGGATCTGAAGATCAGCATAAATGACTGCTCCAGCCATGCTGGAAGCAGTAAACAAACAGAATAGACTTTCAGCAACAAGGGGAAGTTAGTAGATACCATGGAGCTGTATAGACAGCTGACCAACTCAGCCATGGTCAGGAAGTGTTCATCACATCTAGTTGTGGAAATCCCCAAACTGTGGGTGGGCCTGTACTGTTTAAAGTCACATCTACCCCTTTTCAGGAATAACTTACTATGTTTATCTGGAATCTTGGAGACAAAGCAGGTATATCAAACAATTTTTGGTGCATTTCCAGAGACAGAAGCTGTTATACAACAAAACTACATAAGGTGCAACTCTTTTACATGGGGTTACACGAGAATTACTTCTGAGCTAACATGTCTAGAAAGGTTCCACTTGCATAACTTTTGCTTTGTACTTATTGTCCAGATATGTAGCAGAGGTAGCCTATAATCCATGCTGAGAAGGAGATTCCTCCCTTTGGAATTTGTGGTTGCCCATGACCTGCTCTGACCATGAGCTTGTTCTGGTATACAAATAACAGCTAGTATTCTACATTGGCTATTTAGTGGGGTATACTAAACTAAATAACCTGTCCTGACCTGTCCTTCTAAACCTGACGGTACCAGCAAGCAAGGTACTGCATCTGACTGCTCAAAACTAGGAGTTTTAATACCCAATTTCTACCTGCATGGCATAGGTGTGAATGGCTCTCTGGCCAAGTAAACAATGGAGTTTGCAACAAACACAATGAGGTCCAGAGGTTAATGGTCTTACTGTTAGGTGACAAAGACCTAATGAATGTCATAATAGCCCTGTAGTGTTGGATAGGTGTGGGGACAGTGGGGAAATTTACAGCTTGGTGGGAAGAAGATTTAAACAATCAGTGGTTTGGTGAGAACTTCCTTGACAGTATTGTCCAATAGCAGAGTTGTTACAGGTTAGCTTAAGTCCATTATTTCTCTAGCTACCTGGTGATTTCCTGACTATGACCAGGCTACACCTGGAGGGGATCTCTGACCTACTTTTGTAGTGCACATGTTCAACCAGCATCTTCCTTTTACTCAGCTTGGCCATCCAGTCACATTAGGGTATACCATATTTGCCAGCATATTTGACACACCGGCATATAAGACACACCACACTTTTCAAGGGATATTTTTCAGGGAAAAAAAAATTAGTTCTCTGGTGAGCAAAATGCACTGGAAAGGAGGAGAAGGAAAGGAATGTTGCACCTGGAGAGGAGGGGAATGAAGATTAAGTAGCTCGCCAAGAATTGAGACCACCAGATTAGAAAGCAAAGAATATAAAAGTTTATTTTACTGCAGGGATCTCAATAGAATGAATTTCCAAAGCCTGAGAGCCCCGATCCAGGTATCAGCTCTCCTTTTATACCTTCTTGTAAACAGGTTACAGGAAATGATTACATATGACCATATATGAAGTGTTTACAGGTCAGGCAGACCTAGGTTACAGCTTTCAAAAATGATATATTTTGGTACCAAGGGAGTATTTCTCCAACATCAAAACTCCCTAGGTTCCCGGCACAGCTAAGCACATACCTAAGCCTCCTGATAAGATAAAGGGTGCATCTGCTCATCTTATTTTTCTCTATTTTTCTACCTTAGCAATAGCTTCTTCAATTTAACCCTTTCAAAGAGTGCTGCACCACCACTCCTCTCTTCCTGTTTGCTTGGGCAGAAACTCCTGGCAGAGTCAAAATGTACAGCAAAGTAGAGGAATGAAAAAAGTGCTGCACCACCACTCCTCCCTTCTTGTTTTGCTTTGGGAAAAACTCCCAGCAGAGTCAAAATGCACAGGAGAAACTGTAGAAACATCTATCTATGTTCTTATAGATCAGTGGTTCTCAACCTGTGGGTCCCCAGATGTTTTTGGACTTCAGCTCCCAGAAGCCCTGAGCATTGACCATAGTGGCTGGGGCTTCTGGGAGCTGAAGTCCACAAACATCTGGGGACCCACAGGTTGAGAACCACTGCTATAGATGAAGGCTTCCACTACGCCCTCCCTTCCTGTTTTGCCAGGGCAGGGAGAATGCTTTTCACTCCCCTTCCCTTCCCTGTTTTTAGCATTACCATATTTGATAGTGTACAAGATGCACCCCATTTTCAGAAGGTATTTTTAGGGGGGGAAGTGTGTCTTATATGCCAGCAAATACAGTATTTTTATATCAGAACCAATTACTATATTCTGCCAATTAAACGATGTCAAAGTGTGGGGGTCTACAGGCTAGTAACAATGTACACAGTGTACATTGGCCAGTGTTATTAAGATCAGAGTGAATATGAAGAAAGCATGAAATTTAGCAAGACTTCAGAATTCAGATTTGTTCCTCCCTCCAGTTGAAATTCAGCCTTGAGGATTCTTTATAAAAATACTTTAGTTATAATGAAGTATTTAAAGAATGGAATTTGCCTACCTCATACATTTGCCATCAGTCAACAAGAGTAGTAGCCATGGAAAGCTGACAGGGAAAGGAACAGGTTGCTCATGGAGAGCTTGTGTGAACTTTCACTAGGTAAGGAGCCACTTTCTTCACTGGTCTTGAGTGCATGGGGAGGGAAATAGAGCTTCTCCCACATAGTGTTTACTCCCACTGCATTGTGTTCCTGTTGTTGCAAAAATAGCTGTTTCTGTTATTTCTATTAAAAATGTGGTAATTTGTAGAGAATCTTTGAGTTGGGAGGAATTGTAAGGGCCTTCTCCTCCATCCTCCTGCTGTATAGAAACACACAGCTAGGGCACTCCCAAGAGATTGCACCACCCACCCTCCATCAAAACATTGCTAGCAAAAGCATGTCCATTACCTTCTGGGGCAGTCTGTTCTACAACTGAACAGCTCTTAGCTTTGGGAAGTTCCTCCTAATGTTTAGGTGAGCGATCGTCAGAGATTTTTAGAGAGTGAATCACATGCATTGAAACTTATTAATCTAAATTACACTGGGGGGAAACCAATCAACCATTTCGTTTATATCCTTCTGCCACCCCCCCCAAAAAAATGTGACTCAAGGCACCTTAGAGAATAAATAGAGGCACAAGTAAAATGACACATAGCTAAAAAAATAGAAAAAGTTAAGATTAAAGTAATATTACACAGTATATAGAATTAAAGCCACATAAAACATTTAAAAGTGTCAGTTTAATGTAGCAGAACAGAGACAGAGACCCACAGATTAAGGAAAATTGTTTATTGTCCCAATGGGATCATTCCCAAAAGACTAAGCCCCGCCACTTCATATTCACAGCAATTTATACATTTCCAGTGTAATCATCATATGCTCAAGAAAGAAAGCAACATAAGTTCCCACCATTCTCTAGCATACTCTTACAGAGAACAGATGTGTCACAAGCAGTGTTAGTTTCGTTTTTCCCATACAATGAACAATGAGCTTTTCTTCTATGCATCTGCAAATGTTTCAACTTTTGTAACAGTTCTACAGCAAGTGAGAGCAAAACATTTTTAACATTTCAGCTTACAGAGTTCTATTGTTTTCTTCAAGCACAGAGAAAGACTGCATAGACAATTTACTGCTTTTTTCCCACACCTAGTGGTCATCTAGCCTGACCCATATTATTAAAACATAGATTAAAAACAGCACACCACTAAAAAAATGAAACCCTCATATAGACCAGTCAATTGCTAAACACCTACTGGAATAGAAAAGTCCCCAGCTGATGGTGGAAAGACATCATTGAGGCAGTCAGACTTGCCTCCCAAGGAAAGTAACACCAGAGAGTAGAAGAAGCCACAGAGAAGGCCTTCTCCTCTGTTCTCTCAAGTCTCTAAAGGTGGTAGGTTTGACAGAACTGTCCCCCCTAATATCTTAGTGTTTGGGCAAGCTAATATGAGAAGATAAGATTCTTGAGCCTGGACCCAAGCTATACAGTGCTACCATAACCTACCACCCCTCCCACAAGTTATGCAATTTTCATAAACTGAATCATTAATAATCAGAGAACATAAGTAAGATCACACTGACCAGAGATGTGTTCAGGGCCATGCTGATTTAAGAAAAGTCTGGGGTCATAAGTCTAAATAGGATTATGCAGAAAACTCCAATGCTAATAGGTTTGGTCTAATCCTTTCACCACTTGAGGCTCTTTTGCACTTTTGAATACAATGGAGTAGAAACTGCCTAGATTAAAAAAAATCAGAGACCATCCCTCGATCTTACCCTATGGAGATCTTTCCTATACTCCATACCTAACCAAACATTAAGAGATTGTCATGACTTCCATCAATGTTTTGTCACTCTAGGGTAAAAGCAATCAGCCCATTCCATACCTTTTTCAGTCCTGTGGGAAAGCCATTACAGCTTTGTCAATGCACCACCTTCAGGGTATGAAATAGGGTATAAAAACTTTAGCTTCAACCCCACCAAATTGTGGTGTCCCAGACTGTCATTCCTCCATAGTACCCTCAGACGGTGTCTGATCCCCCTCCTCTTCAACCTCCTTCTTCAAGACTGGTAACTCTCCTTTCCACCTCTAATCTTTCTCTATCCAACCTTTCCACCTCTCTTTCCAATAGCCTTGATGGTTCTTAGAGTGTCTCATTTCTTGTATGTTTGTCAATGCCAATAAAATGTTTTGTTTATCTTTAACTGGATTCCTCTCTACAGTTAGTACTGTTATACATAGGTGAAAAGAACCTGCCATTATCCTCCTCTCACAGACCTCCTTTGAGCTATAATTCCCCAAATTCTAAGGACACGCTGGTATTGCGGGTGAACCCGAATGTCCCTCCGCCTCATAGAGTAACAATAGGGCTTTATAAGTCTTCTTGGGAACTGACAAGCACAATGGAGCTATAGTAACAAAGCAATTATATGTTTCCTGTAAACAGAATGTAAAGTACCTTTGTTCTAAAGAAGACTTATTGTAAATTGGGGGGGGGTTAACAGATAATGATGTGGGGAGGAATATTTTAGTTTTCTATGCTATTCCCTTCCCTGCCTTTTCCATCTCCCTGGAATGACAGGTGGCAGTGAGTAGCAACCACATTGGCCTGGACAGCAATGAACAAGAGGGAGGAGCAGGAAGACAAAGTTCATCGTGTGACAGAGTGTATATGCAGGAAAGGAGCTGCTTAGTGTACATGAAAGACAGAGGGAGGGCATGAGATGGAGAAATGAGTGTGATAAAAAAGTGAGAAAGTGAAAAGGAGTGGTGGGGATGTTCCTGGATGGATCAAGAGATTCAAGAAGTTGAGAAAGAGAGAGATGAAGAGAAACAGAGAAATGGAAGAAAAAGATTCAAAATCTGAGAGAGGTAACTGGCAAGCAGCCAAGCAGCTAAAGATGCTAAAAATCAGGAAACAGAAGAAGTGGATAGAACAAACATGACACCAGAAATGGATAGTAATGGCAAAAATATTGGCAAAAACATGGCCAAGGAGAAAGTCTTCAGCAGATATGAGTATCATAAAAGAACAGTCAGGGAGAAACAGTTCATAGGTGGCCTGAGAAAAAGTAATAGGATTAATGAAACCCAGGATCCTTTTTTAGGTAATATAACTTCAACATTTTAGCGAGTATATCTGAGACCATCAATAGAAAAAAAGTACATATATTTAAAAAAAGATGTGCCCAGATAGACAGATGTAGAAGTTTTACAAGATATGATTTTCCTCTTAAGAAACAAAACTGCTTGCAATATCATTAAATTAAATTGTTGTTGTTGTTGTTGTTGTATGTGCACTGGGAGAAGGTTAAAGTGCATTTCGGTACAGTATTAATTATTACCCCAATCATGGCCGATTCACTCTGTGCAAAGGGGATCAAAAATGCTATGGACCCATACCTGCATGTGAATGTGTGCTAGAGCTGCCAGATGAAATAAGAGTAGACAGCCTGTACCTTTAACAGTTTTGCAGAAGGGGCAATTTTGTCAGGTATTGCTGCTCATATAAGGAACACCTGCTGAAATCCCCTCTTGGACACAACCATGAGAGGTACAGGAAACCTGTCCATTCCTTCATCTGTCAACCCTTAGTGTATGACTGATTATTAATTTCAACGGCAAGTGTTTTAAGAAATGCAGGTGGTTATAGGAATCTTCATTTATTTTAGGACATGGCTAGGTGACTATAAGTCTTCAAAACTGTTAGCAATAAATTTACCTGAAATAAACATGTCAAAAAGTAACTAGCTTAAATTAAAGAGGCATCAGCATTCACTCTAGTGTGAAAATATGACAGTAAGTTAAATTATGCATGTGACTGATGAAAGCAGGCAAATCTTTCTTCCTTCAGATGGCTTTTAGCTCTACAGTCTATGAGGAGAGAAGGTGCATCATAGAGTATTTAAAGATGGTTCAGAAATAATGACGCTTCAAACAGCTAGTTGCAAATAACAAATTACTTGTAATTGATTCCTTTTTGTAATAACAAAGTTATAATTTCATTGCATTGTGACTAATTTAATGAAGGATAACTTCATTGTTTTAGTGCTTTCTAGTTATGTTATGGCTCCAACTGTAACTCGTTACTTTTTCAGGCTCTGGAAAGTCAAAGCCCTGGCAAGTATAAATGTGATTATGAAATTAAGAACTGTGAAGACTTGAAGATTTGTGTTGTTATTGTGATGTGGCATGGTGTAGTAATTTGAGTGTTGAAATTGGACTCTGGGAGACCAGGGTTTGAATCTCCACTAAGTTTGGTAGATGAAGGGAATGCTCTGGATGTAGCATATCTTGAATTCAGTAAGGTCTTTGACAAGGTCCCCCATTATATCTTTCCAAACAAGCTAGTAAAATCTGGGCTAAACAATGCTGCTCTTAGATGGTTTTGTAACCAGTTTGCCAACCAAACCCAAAAGGTTTTCACCAATGGCTCCTCTTCCACTTGGACAGATATTATTAGTGGGGTTCCACGGGCTCTATCCTGGGCCCAATGCTATTCAACATCTTCATCAAAATGATTTGGATGAGAGAATAGAGGGCGTTCTCATCAAATTTGCTGGTGACACCAAATTAGGAGGGGTAGCTAATACCCCAGAGGACAAGATTAGAATTCAAAATGATCTTACCAGATTAGAGAGCTGGGCCAAAACTAACAAAATGAATTTCAACAGAGAGAAATATAAGGTACTACACTTGAACAGGAAAAATGAAATGCACAGATATAAGATGGGGGTACATGTAAAAAAAATGCAATTCTGAGCTGTATCAGTAGAAATATAGTGACAAAGTCAAGAGACGTAATAGTACCACACTGTTCTGCTTTGGTCAGACCTCACCTGGAATATGGTGTCCAGTTCTAGGTACACCAATTCAAGAAGGATATTGACGAGATGAAACACGTTCAGAGGTGGATGACCCAAATGGTAGAAGTCCTGGAAACCATGCCTTCTGAAGAGTGGAGCCATTTCCATACTATACTGTTATAGTGTTGTTATTCCACTTTCAACATCCTATGGAATCCTGGGGTTTGCAGTTTAGGGAGGGGCCTCTAGGCCTCC
Source organism: Iguana delicatissima (assembly GCA_948472985.1). Classification (NCBI taxonomy): domain Eukaryota; kingdom Metazoa; phylum Chordata; class Lepidosauria; order Squamata; family Iguanidae; genus Iguana; species Iguana delicatissima. The sequence continues at coordinate 32,500 of CAOKZL010002104.1, forward strand.
CATAGGATGTTGAAAGTGGGATAATAGCACTGTAACAGTGTAGCGTGGAAATGACCTAGGTTAGGGATCTGTGGATGTTTAGCATGGAGTAGAGAAGGATAACAGGTGACATGATATCCTTGTTTAAATATTTGAAGAGATGTCATTTGGAAGAGGGAATAAGTTTGTTTTCTGTTGCTCCAGGGACTAGGACATGGAGCAATGGCTTCAAACTACAGGGAAAGAGATTCTACCAAAACATTAGGAAGAACTACTGGTGGTAAATGCAGTTTGGCAATGGAATAGGTTGCCCGGGAGTGTGATAAATTCTCCTTCTTTGGAGATTTTTAGACAGAGGCTGGATGGCCATCTGTTGGGAGTACTTCGTGTATTCCTGCAAGGCAGAGGGTTGGACTCAATGGCCTTTGTGGTCTCTTCCAGTTCTCTGATTCTGGAATGCAGCCATGGAAACCCAACAGGGTGAAAAAATGTTGAACTGATAAAATTATTTTATGACAGTACAGGAAATATTCCTTGCAAATTGCTTGGATTCCCTTTCCAAAAAGAATAGTTATGGGCTTTTTAACATCAGTGCGTTGAACTGAGGTTTTTACTGATTTGGGGAAAACACTTTGCTAACTTGTCTTTAAGAAGGGTTCTTCAAAAAATTAAACAGTAAAGCAAGAGGTATGTTTCTTCACAAAGAACTAAATCTGAAGTGGAAAGAATTGTGGTAAACACCTTGACCGTAAAACATACAGATCTGGGGCTTACATTGAAATGGAACAAACTGAGTGAGAAAAATCTGCCGCGCATCTAGAAAACTGGCCACAAAGTTAACAAGTGGTAAGAAATACTTAATAATAGTGGAAACTCTGTAAGCTCTGTTTATTTCTTGTTGAAAACAAGTACACAGAAACTTATTCAAAAATTCAGTTAGGTGAACACCTGCTTCCAAGTCTTTCAGGCCAATGATCCAGAAGTTAACCCATCAGGCGAGAGACTCAAGCTGAGAAATCTGGGCAGACAAAGGCAATGGGAAGCATTCTTCAATTCAATGCTTTGTATACAGGTTACCAATATACCATTGAAGCTTGAATGTCCTTAACAGAAGCAACCAAAGGCTACATATATAGCATAAATGGTTCTGGTTCATCAAGTTGTGCAACCATACCTTGTAGCATGGTCAATATATGATCCACGTTTGTGTCAGCTACACTCTTTGTAATCTTTTCAGAGGGTGGAGTGGGAGGAGTTAAGCAGCCAAGAGTCAAAACAAAACAGAGTTCAGTCCAGAAAGTAAATTTCTAATTGAGATCTAATTAAAGTGATAATTTCCAGGAAGTTTGTTTAAAAGTATTTCAATTACATCCAAAATGTAAACAAAATGCCTCCTGACTCTGAACTCTAGCTACTTTTAAAATGTCCCAGTTTCTCTCTTCTCCTCTCACTATTCCCCCTTTCCCTCCAATATACTTGCTGTAGATCAGTGGTTCTCAACCTGTGGGTCCCCAAATGTTCGTGGACTTCAGCTCCCAGAAGCCCCAGCCACTATGGTCAATGCTCAGGGCTTCTGGGAGCTGAAGTCCATGAACATCTGGGGACCCACAGATTGAGAACCACTGCTGTAGATTGAGGCCATTTCCACACTAGACTGTTATAGCGCTATTATTCCACTTTCAACATCCTATGGAATCCTCACATTTGCAGCCCCTCTTTAGACTGCAAACCCCAGGATTCCATAAGATGTTGAAAGTGGAATTATAGTGGTTATACCAGGCTAGTATGGATTGAGAGTAAGTTCAAAGAGAAAAACCAGTTCGCATTCAATTGACCCAGCAGGAGACAGAGAAGAGGCAGGGGTAGTCTTGCTCTTCCCAGTAGGCTTAGGCAAAAGCAAACTGGTGCAGCCTCTCTTAGTTTAACTGTTCTTCCTCAATAGCAGTTTTGCCATCTTGATCACCTGCTGATGTTGTTTGGCCATGCGTGTCCCAGTTTTCACCTGGGAAATGGGAGGTATGGAATTCTCTAGGGAGCTACATGAACTACTGAAAAATAAAACAAAATGAAAAAAACTCTAAAGTGGCAAGAAGTTGACCTCTGGTTCTCAAAAAAACATTTTTTTTTTTTAGTTAAACAGTACAAGGGACACTTGCAGCCTTTTGAAAAGTAATTTCTTGCCTCTGGAGACTTTCAGGGATAGCAGTTCACTTTCTTTTGAGGGCCAAAAAGAAGATTGATGCAGAGATTCTGGAGGTGCTGAGGGCCAGAAAAACATAATTGAGCACCTTGGGTGGGTCAAGAACCACAATTTGCTTAGATTCCTTGAGAAGAGAAGAGAAGAGAAGAGAAGAGAAGAGAAGAGAAGAGAAGAGAAGAGAAGAGAAGAAAAAGGACTTTTTAAAACATATTCTTAACTTATTTGGGGTGGACTGTTTTTTGGAGGGTGATTTTCTGGGAATATTTTGGTAATTTGTCTAAAAGAAAATAAAAGACTAAGCCAAGAGGCATATTTTTTCACAAAGAACTAAGTGTGAAGTGGAAGGAATTATGGTAAACACCTTGACCATAACACATTCAGACCACAACATATCCAGACTACGTGGGTCTTAGACTGAAATGGAACAAACAAGTCACAAAAATCTGCTAGGCGTCTCTAAAATAGGCCATAATGTTAACAAGTGGTTAAGAGAATACTGACATATAAGCAGGCTCCTACATTTTTCTAAAATCAACTCTTCTGCACAATGGTCCTTCTCTTGGAAAACAGAGTGGGTGCACCATGTGAGAGAGATGATTATCTTTCTAGCTATAGACTGCTACTAGAATGATGGGAGCAAGATCTAAAGAAGTGGTATGCATATGTTGCAATAGTGTGAATTTTTGTAGGAGAAAAAGCATAGCTTTGTGGCTGCATGACGTGATCGCTTCTTTGGCTCTTGGGATCGAAACTGGAGACCAACCATATGCATACTTTGAGCAAGGATCTCCCCTTACTCTTCAAACAGGTTGCAAATTGCTGAGGAAAATGTTGCCAGAAAATAAGGGTAAAAATAGAACATATACAAAACTCTTCAGAAGGCTCTGTGATTCATTCAGATCTGACGGATGCACCATGATGATGATGATGATGATGATGATGATAGCCCATATGACTAGAAAATAACTTTGGATTCATTTTGCAAGGTATCAATGTTTAAAAAGAAAGCATTTAAACTCTCTCACACTATGCAAAAATACTTCCTAAAGTGGTCAAAATATAAGAATGAATTGTTGCTGTTAGCTGGTAAACAGAGGTGTACCAAGGGTGGGGCAACTAGGGAACATGCCCTGGATGCCAGTGCTATGGGGTTGCACAGGCAAGTTGTGCTCCTGGCCGCTCCACACACAACTGTGGCAGAAGCCGGAGCTGAGAAGGAAGTCCAGGTGGGCTGACAAATGAGTGGTGGGTGGGCATGTATTGGCTGCTTTGCAGAGTGCGGTGGCGGCGCTGCTTCCTAAAACTGGAACCGCCACCAGTAGCAGTGTGTCATTGAGCAGGTGGGGAACTGGAGTGGTGGTGGCAGGTGACTCAGTTGACATCCTTTAAACCTCCCTCTGTCCTTTGCCTCCAGCAGCAACCTCCTGACTCGTAAAAATAAAGAGGTTGGAGCTGGTTTCCGTTCCAGCCCCTGCCAGTTTTACACAGAAGTAATTCCCATGCTGGCCACAAGTCCAACAGGGCCAACTCCTGGAGAGCTCGGCCAGGAGGAATTTCCTGACAGTCAGGGCTGTCCGGCAGTGGAATGTGCTGCCACAGAGTGTGGTGGAGTCTCCTTCGTTGGAGGTTTTTAAGCGGAGGCTGGATGGCCACTTGTCGGGAGTGCTTTGAGGGTTTTCCTGCATGGCAGGGGGTTGGACTGGATGGCCCTTGTGGTCTCTTCCAACTCTACATTTCTATGATTTTATGATTCTATGATTCTATAGTATGACAGGCACGCAGGCTGGTCCTCCCCGCTGCTTTCCCCGATTGGAGAAATCAAGGAAGGAAGAAACCTACACGGAGGAGTGAGTCTGAAAATGGCCAGTGGGGAAAGAGTTAATGGTAGCTGAGTAAACAAACCACTCAGAGCTCAGAAAAAGCGTGCTGGAAGCAGAGGAGGGGAAGGATGAGGACTAGGCGGAGGTGGCAGCAGCCCTGGAGGCAGGGGCACAACTTCCACGCTTGCCTTAGGTGCTGTTTATACTAGGTATGCCTTTGCACAGACTCTCCAGACTGGCACACACTGACCAGAAAAAGCCAAGGGAAGCTCTGCGTGTACAACTATACAAGACCACCTCTCTCCATGTACATTCATACAAGTCTCAATGACTGACAAGGACTTTGTTGAAATTCTTCGCGTGGCCTCAGAGACAAAAGACAACCGAACAACTGAATAAACCAACATGCTACCAATATTTCATTTCATCAATGCCTCTGCACCCAAGAATTTTTTTAAAAAAAGCCTTGCTTCCTGCTCTCCATGGTGTGGTTTATTATACTCTGATGAAGTGTGACGGGTGTTGTGGTTGAAGAGAACAGCTGCTCAGGCAGACACCTTTGACCATCCACCCAGGCTGCAGAAGCCAACCGTCCGTACTACCTTGCTAGCAGTTTGCACCTCTGAGCTGTTTCTTTGCAGCCTTTGCTTGCAAATGGGGGATGAAGAGGGCTATACTGTTCTGAACATCCAGTCCGGAAGGCCTAGGACTGTCTCAGCAAGAACTCCCTCTCCACCTGGGAATCAAGGTACCAGGCCCTTTGGCATTTTTAATTTTTGTCTATCTGTCTGCGCTGAAGCATTTCCAGCTGAAGGACGGGGATAAATTGCTTCAGGTATACGCTGTTGTTTCAAGTATACACTGGTGGTGTGAACCTCTTTGGTACCGCACAAACAATAGTTCAGTTTGGAGGATGAGTCAGAAACACAGAAGGGGACACGGTGCCCCGTTTTAAAACTTATAACGCATAATTCATCTCCTCTGGAAATATAAAATGCAAAGAGAAGACATACATTTGGGATGTGGATAACAAAATAGAACAAACAAAAGATGCTGTTGATGTTTTAAATTGCCTCTGGTCTAAAAATTGGGAGGGTGTATCATTATAATCTTTAAAAGGGAGAAATTACCATGTCAAGTCTGCATAAAAACCTAGTCAGTATCATGCATAAACTTCATTTTTAAGATTGCAAATAGGTACAAAGTTGAAGAATGGAAATAAATGAAAACAGATGTAAATGCAAAATAAAATTTCAATATAAAGAAATCTCAATGTCTTGTTATTCAGGAGCATAAATATCACAATATTTAACAGATCCCATGCAAACAAAACTGGAATCAGTGCTGACAATAGCAGAATTTCCTTTTTACTTAGGACCTTTCTGCACTACATTGTTAAAGTGCTAATATTTCACTTTCAATATCCTGTGGAATTCTGGGGTTTGTAGTTTATTGAGACCAGAGAGCTCTCTAGCTGAGAATTCTAAATGCCTCTCCCTAAACTGCAAACCCCAGGATTCCATAGGATATTGAAAGTGGAATAATAGCACTATAACAGTATAGCGCAGAAAGACCCTTACTTATTTAATATCTTGCCTTTCTACCAGAAAGGAACCAAAGGTAAAAATGCTAAAAAGAAAAAGAAAAACCTAAGAATTTTATAGCAAAAAGTTAAAATGCAATTAAGTAAGTGATTGTATTAAAATGTCATTAAATTGTTAAGAGTGCAAAATCTTATGAAAACAATACAAAACAGGACAGTAGAATTAAAAATACAGCACTGACACCCCATACGCATGACTCACCGCAAAGTAAGGCAAAGAGAGAGAGAGAGAGAGATGGTTCTCCAGAAGTAGTGATATCAGTGTATAATATCCATAATGATTCCTATCACAGAAAGACTCTGAACTAAGCGATTGCTAAGGATTGTGAACAGGAAGGAACTGTATTCCCATTTGTTTTTCATAAGAACTTATGAGGGAAAATACCCTGCAAATTTAATCTTATTAGGAATTTAAGAGACTTGGGAATTTGATTTGGGGGAAAAAAGAAATCTGGTAGAGTAATGCATCCAGGCTCAAGACTTTCGATATTTAAATCTTTAACTCTGGATTCAGCTGTGTTAGTATTTAATTAAAGTTGCCCTATCTTTTCCCCCTGTGAGGCTATTCATTTTTTAGCTTTTATGTTACTGACAAGTATAACATGGTCCTGGGAACATCTTACTGAATACTAGTATAAATGGAGGATGGCATCTTATTTATTTTTTCCAGTTCCTATTTGTAGAAATTACTCTTTTAAAGAAAATTATGGCAGAGAGAGTGGAAAAATTGTGAATGTGGGAAAAAGCAAGTTTTTCCTGTCTATAGCCTAAACCTATATATAAATGTATACATTCAGATGCAAGTCTCCCTGAGCTCAGTGGAGCTTTTTCCTAGGTAAATTAGTGTAGGATTCTCACCTGAGTAACCATATATCAAAGCGTTCAGTAATAAACCAAAAGGTAACAAATAGATGCTAAGGGAAAAGGTTTATTATTTTCAGGAGAAACAAATAAAAACTTTGCTCCGATGTGAGAGCATTAGTATATTGTATATTAGTATATAGTATATTAGTATATTCTAGCATTAGTATATTGGTATGAGCCATCCCTGTTGTAATGCAAAGTATTTTGTGGTGTCTCAGTCATTAATGGATCATTCAGACCCATTTGCTATGAAACCACTTGCTTTTGGTAGGGGTAGAAACTGGCAGAACTGGACATGAGGGTTTCTGTTCTACGTTAGAAACTATGAGAACCAGTTTTTTTTTCCCAGGAGGGGGGCTAGGTAAAATGAAAGATGGTGATGACAATAGTACAACTGTTACACATCATGTTATAAACAACCCAGATCAAGTCTCACCAGCATTGTTAATAGAAGGCTATGCATTATGTACTGCTGTCATATTCCTCACATTGATATCCCATATTTCCTCCATGGAACTCAGAATAGAATATATGGGCTGTCAATGAACACACACAGAAAGAAAAAGAGAGAGAGGGAGAGAGAGATGTAAGCACACACACACTCCCATTATGTTTGTAATAATCTTCTAAAATAGGCCTAGCCAGTGGCAGAGCTTGGCACCAGCAAGGTAGGAGTGGGAAGGAAGGGGTGGGGGTGGGGCCACAGTGCACATAGGGGGCTACAGTGCACATGGGGGGGCTATGGTGCACATGGGCACATGTGGGTGAGGCTACGGCACATGTGGATGGGGCTACAACACCGGTGGGCAGGGCTACAGCACATGTGGATGGGACAAAGGCAAGTAGGAGGCAAGCAAGGAGCAGCACTGCCCCCCAAACAGTGCCACCCAGGGCACACTACCCCCATCGCCCCCGTTCCTACACCAGTGGGCCTAGCCTCCAACAGTCCCCAAATCTCCCAGTGACTGCTATCCTACATTCTGTGGGCAGAGCCTTATGGTCCTTCCCCATCGTTCCCCATCCTACCTGGCCCTGGAAAGGGCATTTCATGCGACTGGAGCACACGGCCATGGCTTGCGTGAGCTGGGTTTGGGGAGTGGGGAGAAGAGCAGACAGTATGCAAGTGCAGTTTGTAGCCAGAGAAAGAAAACTGAGGTCACCCTCCTCTTAGATCTTCAGCAACTCACTGAAGACAGAAGTCAGGTTTATTCCATCAGCTGCAGAACTGCAGAGGGGTCAGGGGCTGCCTCGGTGCCACTTCCCTCCCTCCTAGTTGCTTGGAAGCAGCATTAGGGGAAGTGAGAATGTTGCACAAGAAGACAGTGTATAGCTCTTTCCACAATATCCAGAAAAGAACATAGGCATGTATGGCATCAGCTTAGATAGATGTATATCATTGACAAGGCAACAGTAGGTAAACTGAATGATGAGTGAGGGATATGAGTCCAGGTCTCTCCAGCCCAAGTCAGATATGGTAATTCAACACTGTCCTCTGTCACTCCACTATACTGTGACTGTCGGCTCTTGTTGTTAAGGAGATATGAAGGAGTCCTGCCACACCTTAGGTACTAACTGAGAAAGAGAAATTTCTAGCATAAGGCTTATGCTATAATTTTCTTTTCTCAGATAGTCTCAGAGGGGATACAAGATTCCTTTAGGCAGCCTTTTTTTTTTTCTTGGTGCAGTTTTCAAAGGGATAGCTGTTTTAGTCAATTCCAGTGTAAAAAAAAAGAAAGGGAGGAAGAAAGGAGGGAAGAATCTAAAGGCATCTTTCTTTATTTTAACATGAGCTTTCCAGGATATTTGCATCTACCTCTTCAGATGCACTGACGAAATATAATATTCAAGCTGCAGGTATTTAAGCCCAGTTACATAGCTCTGGGGTTGGGATCAGAGCATAATGGGACACAGAGAGATGTCAGTTGTGAAACAGACTGTACACTTTCAAAAACCTGTGTAGGAAGATGTGAATCTGTCAAGCAGCTGCTCTGTTGGTCTTGAGATTCTGGAGCAAAACATTCTACTTACTTGAAAAATCAGTTCTGTTGAAGTGAGAAACTTATCTGAGGATTCTTATATCACATAGGCAACTGGGACGAGAACCTGTATATAAATGTATGCTGTGTGCCAGGAAGCCATGATCTCTGTTCATACCTCTGCTAACGAACTGGAATGTGTATTTACACATTATGCAATTTCAGTTGTTTCTCTTTCAGCCTCTTCCCTTTTCAGATTCTTCCTCAGTCACAGATTCTCTACCCAAATGTCCATGGCCAAAGACATTGTGTGCTAAGATGATAGGACACTCCTTCTCAGCTTCTCTTTTCATTGACTTTTGCATCCCCTCTGTGTTTAGCAGAATGATACTCTTTTATTGCTGCCTGTTGCTGTTAGCATTTATTGTGGGAAGTGAGTCTCGCAAAATTGTCCAGCTGCTCTTTCAAGAGATTCTTGGCATAGTTAAGAATGCCAAAGCCCATTGATTTCAACAGGCGTATGCATCCTGGGCTCCACAAAGAAACCTCCCAATTCTACATAAAAGAACCTACAAATTATGAGTCAATAGAGTGAACTAATCTTCCCCAATATGATATCCTTCAGATATGTTGAATGAAAACTCCCATACTCCCCAATCAATGCGATCTGTGGCTATGATATCTCATGTAGAATGTAATCTAGCACATGTGGTTAGGATTGGTTTAGACAGGAACATATAGCAGTGAACAATGTGCACAAATTATTTAGGGCTTCATCTTCAGTGTTGAACACTCTCCCCATCCCCACTACATGAATGTCAATCCTTCACATCCCATTCAGGATGTCCTGGCTGACAGACAGTCTAAATGTGTGAAAAACCAATGCCTCCTTCTTTGCTCTACACCACATCCTTTTCCTCTATGAAGAGAATGCAGTGAAGGCCATTTCTGGTGGTGATTCTCAAAAGCAAACAAGTCAAGAACATAATGTTCTCTGTTACCCTGTGAATTGGGGGTCCCGGGAGGGGCGCCCAAACAACAAACCAAACCAAGCAAATATGGGGAAATTAGCTGGAGCACTTTCTTGGCTAATGAGAGGTCAGTAAGCAGGCAAATGGTTCAAAATAGCAATTAGATTTATTAAACAGTTATTAAAGAAAAGCACAAACACACTCCTAACTAGAAAAGGAAAAGAGAGTTTCAAGGGGAATGGGTGATACGCCACCTGTCCTGCAGTCCTGGAGAAGCCAATTGTAGAAGAGGAAACCCAGTGTGGTGACCGAGGGGAATCTGCTGAACCGAGCAGCAGCAAGGCAGAATGAAGTCCAAGCGATCCGGCGAGAGTTCCAAAGAGCTCTCAGAGTGGGGGATTTTTATAGGGGAAAGAACAACCACAGGCTAGTCTGGTCTCGGGTGAAAACAATAAGTTTTGGGTTGGAGACAAAGCCTCCGAAAGGTCAGAATTTGCATGATTGAGTTAGAGTCCAAATTGACAATGGTATGGCTGGTATGTAGGTGCGGCTAGCTTGGCAGTTAAGTACCTAGCTCACCAGGGTGTCCTCTCAGGGCAGAGGATCTCTTTGTGGTAGTGTACATTTGTAATGAAGGTGTTTGTTTCGGGAGGTCCCCTAAAGCAGATCTGGCAATATCTGGCTTGGTTTGGTGGGAGCAGCAAGTAAGAGACATGCCTAGCTTCGCGCTTGTTCGGCAGGCCTCACAAACACTTGGCTGGTGGCAGAGTAGGGCCGAATTATGATATCAAAATGATATCTTTGGTTCACCAAAGGCCAGGCGAGAACACGGTGGTAACATCTATGTTCTTCCAACCTCAGATATACTTCTCTGTAGCAGATATTTCCATATCTGGCTTTCTATTTTTATCATTTATTTTATTTCAAGCAAAATAGCAACAGCAACATCACAAATAAATAATAAATAAGTTTGATCCAAGACCTGCTTCCCATGGACAACAGGCCTCCATTCACAGCGGGGGGCTCCAGAAGATTTCCACTTCTCGCTGTGGACAGTGTAACCTCACCAGGGCTTAGACCATTGAGCAGAGGCTCTTGACCTTCCATGTTGTGTTTTCAGGTGGTTTAGAGGAGCTACTCTGGGGAGGGGGATTACATCTGCCTAAATCAGAACTCAACTCAGTTATTGTCTCAAACTACCAGTAGCAGTCATGCTCTTGGAAACATGCATTTCCCACAATGCAGTGGTTGAAGGACTATTACTCAGTGGCAGAGCAGAGGCTTTGAATACAGCCAGTGACAGCTGATGGCTTCCATATCATTGGAATGACAACTCCATTCCAGGGTTGGAGTTTTTTTCCTTAATCTTTTCAAAATCCTTCAAAGGTGCTGAAAACTATCCCCCAATTAGGTTCAGTGCCTTGTGTATGTAGCTCCTTTAATGTCCATTCTATTATCTGGAGTAGGTAAACTTCCCCACTGACATGGAAGCTGCCATCTGTCACTGCATCCAACAGTCCATGCATTTAGTTTTGCTAGCACTGGGGAGGTGAGAAGGACCCCTGTACAAAACCAGAGAGTGTTCATAACAGGAAACTAGATAGACCAGGACTGAGAACTGTGTGGCCTTCTAGATATTCTATCTGCAGCTCACAGCAGTCTTCACTGTGAGAGCTGACTGACCAATAACATCCCAAGGATTACATGAGATTTACTGGTGGTCGAAGTTGGTATAAACAGTTTCTCATAAAAGCTTTGAAGCATACTTTTTTTGGACTGCAAATTGCAGAATCTGGTCTATAAGTAACTTCTCCAAGTTCAGTTGCCTATGTTCTCAAAGTCCATTTGGTTGTTATTTTCTCTTCACTCTTGCCTTCCTCCTCACTCATGCTTGTCTGTGACTGGTTTCCCAAAGCATCCAATAAAGACAGCTTTCTTTTACCTGCCATCAGTTGTGTCTGTTGCAGTTTTACTGGGCAGGGGGAGATGACTGGTTTCTCAAAGCATCCTATAATGACAGCTTTCTTTTACTCTTCCTGAGCTGTGGGAAGCAGTCAACACACCTGATTCACACAACTTGAAGCTCTCAATCTTCACAGATGCTCCTCCATGTCTACGTTGCCACCGAATCATTGTATGGGTAGTGTTCTTTGTGATTGGTCTGCTAGCAGCTTCCATAGCCTGAGGTGAGTATTAGAACGGTACATATTATAAGTAATATTTTTACAGTATCATCTGATTTCTTATAGGGATAGGCAAAGTTAAGCACACAGATGCCATGCAGCTCTCCAAGCATGCTCCTCCAACATTTTCCAGTTCTCAACACCTCCCAAGTTAATAAAATAAAGAGCACTTCCACCTTCTAAAAGCTACATTTTGCCCCTATGCCCAGGTATTTCGAGCATAGTAGGAACTTTTCCCATAACCAGGCCAGATGCAGCCCTCTGAGGCCCATGGGGAGGCCTGTGTGGTGCTCAGACCTCTAGAAGCTGTCCACATCTCCTCTGCTCCATCTAGGAATGCCATCCTCCAGTCCAATTAATTTGTTGATGCTGCTGCTTTGTTTACAGTTTGGTTTATAGAACAGAGTATTGGCTAGCCTGCTTCTTCTTGGTTCTGTCATTTCCATAACAGGATCTTATATGCATTTGATCTTACATGCATTTTCACTTGCTTATACTGATGCCAGCAGCCCTACTCCTGTTGTTAAGGCCAACTAGAGTAGATCTATGGAATTAATAGGAACTCGGTAAGTCAACACATGGGTAATTTGCATTGATTCCAGCCTATTCCAAGATTTTGCCTCCTTCTCTATTCAAAATTAATTAACCATTTCTAAATCAGTGCTGATTGTCCCTTATAGGTATGTTGAGATCTTGTGCACATTTTCTTGTGAAGGCTTCATTATTTTATATGGCCTCTGGTCTTTAAAATCTGCACTGACCTTTGCCACACATTGTGTATTTCTAAAACTGGTTTTAAAGAAAAATATTTAGGTAGTATTTAAAGAATGTTTCCATCTGTTTTCAGCTTTCATTCATTGCCTCAGCTGAGAGGTGATATATGCAAGGTGATAAACAAATACTTTAATAAAGGAAAGGTTTAAAAAAAAAAGCTGTCTGCTTTTCAAAGCTTTGCAGGCACAGCCTGAGAAAGAGAAAGATGTCAGCAAATGTGTCCAGGTGGCAAACTTTGAGGCTCACCTAAGAAGCAGACTCTGCAATCAAATTCAGGGATCCTCTTCAGGTAAAGTATATACATTGTAGATTTACAATCTGTAGTAAAAATGCATGTAAAGAGGCGGGGGGGATCATTTTAAAGAACAGCAATGATTTCTCAGAAAATTGAGACAGTGAGGGCATAGGCTAAACTAGCCACATTTCTGGGATGTAATATTGGAAAAGTATTTTTTGAAAGTGAAAGAATTCAGGCTATTTTCACATATTTCATGCTACAAGTCTGCCCCCACACCCCTCTCATTTCTGCATCAAGTGAAAAAAACAAGTTCATATTTTTGTACAGTGTAATGCCACATGTTGCTATGTGCCTTCAAGTCATTTCTCATTTGGGGTGACCACACGGCAAATTTATCACTGAGTTTTCTGGGACCGAGAGTATGTGACATACCCAAGGTTGCCCAGTGGGTTTCCATGGCTGAGCAGGGAATCAAACCTTGGTCTCCAGGGTCAAAGGCCAATGCTCAAACCACTAAACCATGCTAGGTGTCAATGGGACATATGCTTTAAATAATTAAGACCTCAATTTTCTGAACTATATATACTCCATAATTTCAAGTATGCAACTTACTGATATATTACAAAAGTATCCTGCTTCACACAGGTTAGAATAGCCCTTAGTTTGATACACTTAAGCATTTAAACCAAATTATTTAAACCAGTGGTTCTCAACCTGTGGGTCCCCAGATGTTTGTGGACTTCAGCTCCCAGAAGCCCCAGCCACTATGGTCAATGCTCAGGGCTTCTGGGAGCTGAAGTCCACAAACATCTGGGGACCACAGGTTGAGAACCACTAGTTTAAACCAATTGTGATATCTGAACACATTTTACTATCCGAGCGAAGCCATGGTTTTAGGGACTTCAATGCACTTTGCCCTTTTTGTACTTTCTTTATGTACTTGTACTTTCTTTATGAAACACCCATGTACAGAAAGAGAATTATTTTAGCCTCATGGCACACATTTTTCATCCACCCACTTCCCTCTTCCAGGATGCTGTTATGTCTGTGCTGTAGGCAGTCATGAGATGAATGGGCAACTAGGAATTATGCCAGATTCAAATGACAAGAGGGCACACAGAGGTAGAGATCCAAAGACTCAACAGCTCCTGATCAGTATCTCTGCGGCCATTTCACAAACTTTATGCTTCCTGCCTTGTTTTCCTTACCTTTCTTTTCTTTCTTTCCTTTTTTCAACTGACACTATAATGTTTCGTGTCTCAGTTGCTCTCAGTCAGGAAAAATATTACACAGAAGTGACAGCATGCTAGGCTCCAGGTCAGAGACCAAAGGTGATGGATGAGCCTTGATAGAAAATGTTATATGTTTTTCATATAGGATTCCAAAAGACAGCAAAAAAAAAGTCTCAATAGAAACACAGATCACTTGAATGCACCTTGCTTGCTTGCTTGTTACCGTCTGATGTCAAATAGAAGTAGAAGAAGTCTGGCAAATTACATCTAGAAAGAAATTGCTTAAGTATGGTGATGCCACCAAAAGGGTCTCCTCTTAAGTACCTATTCACAGAGCATCATGTAGAGACATGACAAAGAAAAAGGCCTCTGTGTCACATCCTACCAAATAAAGTTAGTTGTAATCTAGAGTACCTATCTAAGTCCTGTTTTATTTGTTTCCAAATTTTTGTGTAGTTATTCTCAAACAGATTAGTATTCTGTTTTGTTATCCATATTCCCAAATATTTAACCTTCTTTACCACTTTAAAACCTGATTTATCTGTAAGGTTTCTTTCTTCCTCTCTCTTTAAATTTTTAGTTAAAATCTGCATGTTTTCCTTATTAATTTTAAACCCAGTGATTTCAGCAAATTCTTTCAATGTCTTCAGTAGACATCTAAATTTTCTGTTTTATTTCCAGATATATTACCAAGTCATCCGCAAAAGCGTTAAGCTTATATGTCTGGTTTTTAATTTTTACCCCCTCTATCCCTGAATCTGACCTTGTACCCCTATTTAACACCTATAATACAAAATAAACAATAATGGGGAGAGGGGACATCCCTGGTGTGTGCCTTTCTTAATATCTAAACACTTTGTTATTTCTCCATTAACAATTACCTGGGCCTTTTGTTCAGTATATATTTTCTCAATCCTTTTAATATAATTTTCTCCAAAATTAATTTTTTTAATAGTTCAATCATAAATACCCAATTCACCTTATCAAAGGCCTTTTCCACATCCAAGAAAAGCATAGCCAGTTTCTTCTCATTGTGTCTTCAAAATATTCCAACATATTTAACACTGTCCTAATATTATTTTTTAAATGCCTTTTTGGAATAAATCCATTTTGATCTTCGTGTATAATTTCTTGTAAAATATTTTTACATCTATCGGCCAAAATTGAAGAAAAAATTTTGTAATCCGTATTTAATAAAGAGATTGGTCTGTAATTGCTGGGTTTTAATAAATCCTTCCCTTCTTTAGGGATCAACACTATGTTAGCGTATCTCCATGAATCCGGAATTCCTTCCTTTTGTATAACATTAAGAGTTTTCTGGAGGGGTAACAACAGTTCCTCTTCAAATATTTCATAATGTAGTGAAACCATCTGGTCCAGGAGACTTGGAAACTTTCAGCTTTTTAATTGCACGTGATACTTCAAATGGGATTATCGGAGTGTCAATTTTTTATGATCTTCTGTAATCTGAAGAATATTTTGCCCCTTATTTGGGTATGATTAGTATCCTGATATAGTTCCCAGTAGTATCTGTGAAATTTTTTTTAATTTTTGTTTGATCTACAATTTTTTTCACCATTGTATTGTACTTCTAAAATCTGCTTCTTTTCATTTTCTTTCCTTAATTTATAAACTAACCATTTCCCCAGTTTGTTAGCATGGTCAAAATTTCTCAACCAACAAGCTTTTAGTTTCTTTTCTATTTCTTGAATGTGTTCTCTTTCCAAACTTTCTTGGAATCTTTTAATCTTATTATTTATTCTTTTATCATCTGGGGATTCTTTTAACTCATCCTCTTTAATTTTAATCTTTTTTTGGATTTCTTGTATCCATTCCCTTTTATTTCTTTTAATTTTAGCCCCCCATTTAATAAAATAGCCTCTCATTAGAGCTTTCCCCGCACCCAGATAATCTTCATAGGGGAGTCCTCTGTAGTATTCTCTTTAAAATAATACTTTAATATTTCCTTCACTTTGTTAACATATTTGTCATTCCTTAATAAATAGTCTTTTAGTTTCCAGTTAAACTCACACTTTCTCTTATTCAATTCTAATTGTATTGGATTATAATCTGATGTCACTTTCGATAATATTTCCATTTTCTTTATTTCTGCGTGCATTTTTTTAGACAATAGAAACATGTCTATTCTAGATATGGATCTGTGTCTCTCAGAGTAAAATGTATATCCCTTTTCCACTCCATATTTATGCCTTCATACATCTGTAAGTGAAAAATCTTCTAGAAGTTGAAAAAAGCTCCTTGGAAGTTTTCCTTGATTTTTCTTACTTTCTTTTGTAGAATATCTATCTTTGAGTGGATTGGTCACTCCATTCATGTCCCCTAAAGTTTACATTTTCTTGGTTTCTTTCCGAGCTATACTCCAATAAGTTCTTCGCTATTTTTTCAAAAAACCTATCTTTCCCATCTATAGGGGAGTAAATTCCCATGACTAATAATTTATAATCTATAAAGTTGACCTCTATTCCTATATAATAACCCTCCAGGTCACTAAATATCACTTCAGCTTTGTATCTAGAATTAACATACATCTTTTTTTTCTTATGGTAGGTTACAGCATAACATCTACCTAACCTGGGATTTCGTAAAAAATTTATAGATTTGGTGGATGGTTCTGCCAACTTTGTGGAAAATTCTGCTGATGGCCTTCTATTAGAAATTGTTTGAGTCAGGGCTTGAGTAGCTGCAATAGCAACTTTCCTTGCCCCAGTAGCCATTTTCAAATAAATTTCTTGAAATTGCAGTTTGAAAAATAAAATAAAATAAGAAAAAAGAAAGAAAAAAGAAATATATATATGAATGTGTGTGTATGTATGTGTATGCAATTTTACCTTTTGTCAATAGGTCGTGATCTAATATTAATTTACTGTAACCCTATTCCTATTCAGCCAAACAATTTTACCTCAAGGTTACCCAAAAAGGAAAACCTCTATACGCAATATTTATAAGACAGGTCACTTGAAGATAAGAGGAAGGACTGAAGAGTCACAATTCTTTAACTCCAATATTCCTAGCTTAATTCCCCTTCATTCTCCCTTTGTTCACAGTTATACAATTCACTGGTAGTCAAATGTTAACAAGTCAATTCCCTTAAATCAGTCAGTATTCCAGTATATCAGAATATCAAGGTATCAATTAAGCCACTTAAATCAGTCTAGATCTACAAATTAATTATCACAATTATTGTATAAATCATCAACAATGGTATACCAATTAAATAAATCTTATACTAAACCCAATTGTAATTTTTTTCTCCCTTTTCCCTTCCTTTTTCTCTTTCTTTTTTTCTGTTTTTCTTTTTTCACATCTGATTATACCCACTTAACGCTTTATCTCTCTGACAAGTCATTTTGATAACACTCAGGTGTATACCTTAATATTTAGAGTTAATTAATGAATAAATAAATAAATTTTCTATCAATTACCTGTTATCTTCTCTAGCCCCCCCCCCAATCAAAAACAGGATAAAGCAAGACAATATACAACAGTTTCCAATAAATGCTCAATTCTTATACTAGGCAATCTACCTTGGATATTAAGGTTCCCAATGTAAGTACCTTACACTGTTAAACAATTTTAGCTAAAGTTGTTAGATTACTTTATTATACAGGCTTTAAAATGTCTTTTAAATTTTTATGTCCAAACTTCTCTTTATTACTCCCTTTTATAGTCGTCTCTTGGCTTAACTTCTTCTCTCTACTCCCCCACGTCGCTGTTTTCTCTCTTCTCCTTCTCATCCACGTCTCAAGGTTTCTTTTCAAGGACAGCTTTCAGAGTCTCTATTCTCTTCCATTGCTGTTACCCATCTAGGTTTCCAACTTTTACTGTTTTTCTTATTTACCACTGTTTAATATCTCTGGTCACCAAATTAATAGTTAAAGTTTAAATATTGTAGTCTTCTTCCCCCTCATCTACTTTCTTTATGGCTTGGATTATAATAGTTTCAGTTCAGAATATTTGTTATTCCAATGAAACACTGACACAGTCAAACCAATCTAGCCTTCTCCAGTCACCAATGAAGTATTTCTCATGTCTACTTAAAGTTCTATGTTATGATTCAAGACACTTCGGAGAGATATTATTTGGTCCAGTCCAGTACAAAATTAAAGTCCATCTGGAGTATTTCCATAGGTTAGAATCATAGAATCATAGAAACGTAGAGTTGGAAGAGACCACACGGGCCATCCAGTCCAACCTCCTGCCATGCAGGAACACCCTCAAAGCACCCCCGGCAGACGGCCATCCAGCCTCTGCTTAAAAACCTCCAAGGAAGGAGACTCCACTACACTCCGAGGCAGCATATTCCACTGCTGGACAGCCTTGACCGTCAGGAAGTTCTTCCTGAGGTTCAGGTGGAATCTCCTTTCCTGCAGCTTGAATCCATTGCTCCTTGTCCTAGTCTCTGGAGCAGCAGAAAACAGGCCCTCTCCTTCCTCTACATGGCATCCCTTCAAATATTTAAACATGGCTATCATGTCCCTTCTTAACCTTCTCTTCTGCAGACTAAACGCACCCAGCTCTCTAAGTCTATCCTCATAGGGCAGGGCTTCCAGGCCTCTCACCGTTTTGGTTGCCCTCCTCTGGACTTGCTCCAGCTTGACCATGTCCTTCTGAATTGAGGTGCCCAGAACTGGACACAGTATTCAAGATGAGATCTAACCAAAGCAGAGTAGAGTGGTACCAGTACCTCCCTCAATCTAGACAGTATACTCCTATTGATGCAGCTGAGAATTGCATTGGCTTTCTTGGCTGCCGCATCACACTGCTGACTCATGTTCAGCTTGTGGTCTATGAAGACGCCTAGATCCCTTTCACACGTACTGCTATCCAGCCACATGTCCCCCATCCTATATTTCTGTATTCCATTTTTTCTACCTAAGTGTAGGACCTTACACTTCTCTCTGTTGAATTTCATTTTGTTAGCCTTGGCCCAGCTCTCCAATCTATCCAGGTCATTTTGAATTTTGATCCTGTCCTCTGGCGTATTAGCAACCCCTCCCAATTTGGTGTCATCTGCAAATTGGATGAGCATGCCCTCTATTCCTTTATCCAAGTCGTTGATAAAAATACTGAACAGCACTGGGCCCATGACAGAACCCTGTGGCACCCCGCTAGTCACTTCTCTCCAGGATGAAAAGCAGCCATTCGTGATCACTCTTTGGGTTCAGTCAGTCAACCAATTACAAATGATTAAACAAATGGTCTTCCTCTTCCCATTTAAATTTAAGCCCCGTTTTCTTTCACTCACCTCGATCTTTCACAGGTGAGAAGTCTCAAACCTCTTGTTAGGTCTATTCACAATTCGTTGTCATGAGAATAAATCTCTCTCCAGCTAGGGTAGGACATTCAAGTTTTACTTTGAAGCTTGGTGATAGCTTACAAGCCTCAGGGCACAGCTTCCACCGCTGAATGTTCCAGCTATTATGGCAGCTCTACAACTCCATCGTTGTCTTCTCCATCCTCTGCCTCACCAAATTTTGGTAGGCATGGGGACTAGACCACAGAACCAGGTCCACTTCAGCCCCCTCCATTCCCCCCTTACTGGGAGGGAAACTGACCAACTCGCAATGTCCTAGAATTGGTTAAATCGCCAGCAATCACAGCTCAGCAGGAGAACGTCCCTGCGGAGCTGCTTGTCACCATGCCATTAAAACCGGAAGTCTCACTTTTAATCTGAATTTTAAGAACTGATCTATGCTTTCATTGACATATGTTCTGCTCTGTACCCTACTACCTTTGCTAGTCTGGTTTGTCATGACTTTTATATTTTCATATCATTATTCAATATTATTGTTTTGAACTGTGTTATTGGAAACCATTTTGATTATTTCTAAGAGGAAAGCAGGTTAGAAATACAAACAAACCCAGGCAAGCTCTCTCCTCTTTTTTTCCCCACAACCATCCCAGCTCCAGCTAACCTGACTGTGACTCAGAACAGCAGCAAGTTGGAACACCTACTGTAGCTCTTCTCTTCCTCCCGACTGTGCTAACAGATTAGACAAGTAACCAGGCAAGCCACCTCCTCCTCCTCCTGCTGTTCCAACTGCTGCTGAAGCACTCTGCTTTCTCTTCTTTTCCTGACTGCAGGTCATTTTCACTGGTTGCCAAGAAGGTTGCCTTTAATTTTGAGTAGAATGGAAAGTTCAGGGAAGATGTTGCCCTGCAGGATAGTAGGAATGGAAGAGCTAGCCAGGAGGTCTTAATACACAGGTTTTGAGGCCATACCCATAAGCACTAGAAAGTATTACCCCAGAAAAAAAACTTCTTAGAGATTCAAAGCAAGGTGCC
The DNA here is from genome assembly GCA_948472985.1 of Iguana delicatissima. Taxonomy (NCBI): domain Eukaryota; kingdom Metazoa; phylum Chordata; class Lepidosauria; order Squamata; family Iguanidae; genus Iguana; species Iguana delicatissima. The sequence continues at coordinate 52,646 of CAOKZL010002104.1, forward strand.
TTTTCTTTCTTCTTTCTCACTTTAGCAGTAGATCAGTTTCTCCTTGTGGGCTGTGAAATTAATTTCTGGCCTCCTGTTGACAAAGCTCTCAACTCTATTAGGTTAGCAAACGACACCTGCTGAAATCCCCTTTTACACAAAACTCGAAGGTCCAGGTGCCCTCTCCAGTTTTCACTCTGGCAACCCAAACTAGAGGCACTAGGTGGCTTTAGGTAAAGAGGGTTTGGGTTAAAAGTGTTGGGAGTGGCAACCTTTGCATGCCTAATTGAATAGCTAGTTTGTTTGCATGTCTATTGTAAGCATAGAGAGATAGCTTACAGAAAAAACTTCCTGTTTGTTGGTTAACACCTCTTCCTCCAGCACGTAGACATTCCTTGTTCTTTTGAAAAAGGTTCTCTGGCCATTTTGTCTCTCCCTTTTGTCTTCGCCATTTTGTCCTGAAAACATGCTCTGAGATCTCCTAACAGGGATCTTTTTGCAGCAAGCATATGGGTGCTTTATTTTCTTCCTACCTTCCTCAAGAATTGAACCTGTGTAGACTATGCACAAGCTTTTGTGAGTAAACTCTTTTATATTTTTAACCAAACTGTTTTTGTGCTTATTTTGAGCTAGATTAAGTGTGTTTGGGGTGTAGTTAAAGAAGTGGGACTGGTGATCTGTTCAACTTCCGTTTTGTGCAATTACTAAAATACTCTGCTGATTGAGAGTCTCATTACCAAGGTCTCTCAATATTCAATTTTTTTTTTAATTTCCCCAACAAAAAGAACAATCTTTAAAGTAGAGAACAGCCTGAGTCCTGTGAATCTCAACGACTGCAGACTCCTTTGATTAATGGAATTTCCTGGCTCAAGATTCACCAACTGATGGAACAGACCTTCACTTCTTGGGGGATAACCAAAAGGATTTAGGCGATGATGCTATAGGAGCCCAAACCAATAAGATCTGAGTCACTATGACAATCTGATAAGACTGTTACCATGACATTCATTATCATGATTTCGCCCTCTCTCATTTCACTGAATTTTCAAGGGCTTCACACAGTGTTGTCCTCCATTCATAATTTCCCCGTTTTTCCAATGCTGATTCTATTTCTTCCTCACTTCCTTACACTGGAAAATTGGTTAAGAAGAAAAAGACAGAATAGTTGCACAATGCCCTTAGATTGCTAGATAAGGGATCTGCCATCTTGAAATGCTTCAGAATCTTCACTTTCTGGACATGACGTCCAGACTCTCTTTTAACACTACAAGCAACAAATGGCCATTGCTGTTGGCTGATTGGCCCTAGTTTACTGGCCCTAGTTGTGGAGAGAGCGCCCTATTTGATATAATTCTCAGGAGAATATACAATGAAGACACTGACAGAGCTTTCACAAACTGTCCTGCAACCCCCAGAATGGTTGCAAGGACTCAAAAGTCAATAATAGGTTACAATGCAATTGTTTGTAACTTCAGTTGGATTGCAGTTTCATGTCTGCAGTACAAAATAGTGATCATCATCAGAGGTTGTCCCCTAAAACTCACCACCAACATTCCCCTCTTGACTTCCAGATCTGTTTTGAAAGTAAACAGCCATCTAGAACTCCAATGGTAGCAAAGGGCATTTGTCCATTGCAAATTACCACTTCCTGAAGATAGTTTGCAATGGAGAAGCAAGCACTGAACAAATGTGGAAACTCTGCAATGTGTAGTTTGGACTCAAACGTGAGGCTGTCTATAATAGTCTACAGAGGTGGACCAATTCAGTCAGTCTTCTTCATCCTGCCCACACTGACAAAACGACTCAGGAAATAAAGTGTAAAGGGGGCAGGGGTTAAGTAAAGGTGCAATGTTTTGAAAAAAGGCAGAGATTTAGATGATGCTGTTCTTTATTTGTACCTCTCTATCCCCTCCCCACTACAAAGGGACTTAAGGTGGTTTACAATGTACAATAAACACAGTACAGTTAAAAACATACAAAGAATCAGAATTAAGTAGAATTAAAATATTAAGAATCATTAAAACAACCTAAAACATATCATTAAAATTATCTTAAAACACTTTTTTAAATAGTCCAATTAAAACAGCATTGCACCCTCTTAAAAGTTCTTTTTTTAAAAAAAAAACCTTTCAGTTGATTCAAAAACCTTTTGAATAAAAATGTTTTTACTTGCTAGTGGAACGTTCTTCCATGGGAGGCTAGGCTGGCCTGCTCCCAGCTCTCCTTTCACTGGCAGACTAAAACATTTCTTTTTAAGCAGGCTTTTATATCAACTGAAGAACTTTATTTATTTATTTATTTATTTATTGACTTGTTTTAAAAATTGAACCTTGTTTTAGGTTTTTCTCATTTTATATGTTTTTAATTGTTTTAAATGTTTTTAATTTATTGTTGGAAGCTGTTTTGGGTCCCATTCTGGGAGAAAGGTGGCAGAGAAATATAATTAGTAAATAAATAAACAAGCAAATAAAGGGAGGACAGATAGGAGAAGGGCCATTCTAGCCTCTTTGGGAGGGGAGTTCCAGAGTTTCAGGGCAGGCAATGAGAAACTTTATCTTGCATCTCACCCACCGTGCCCGAGAAGGCAACAGGAAAGAGAGAAGAGCCTCCCTTGAGCATTTCAAGGCTTAGCAGGCTCACATAGGGAGAGAAGATCTGTCAAATGGTCTGGACCTAAGCCATATAGGACTTTATAGGTCATAACCAGCATTCTGATAGTCTGATGAAAATGTGTTTGCAGATGAATCTGTGTTGAGGAGACCTTTTAGAAGCTCTTCAATTCCTTATGGTCCATCTTTTAAAAGAGAGAGCAACCCACTCACATGTGATGAAACTCCTTACGCATTAGAAGCATTTGTGAGCTGGTTGCTCCAGCCAACCCTGTTCTCTGCTGTGAAGGCACTTATGATCCACCTATCCCTAATAAGAGTATAAGAGCTCCCATCAGGGTATATTTGTAGGTCTACTGAATGAGAGAAAGAAACCCTATTATACAGTGGCCACTCTACTTTTGTGAGGGTTTGCAGGGAGCAGAACCCTCATGCAAGTTGTAAAACCCTGAATAACTCTCCCCTGCATGAATGAGGAAGCAAGGGCACACATATTTTTGCCTCCCCTCCCCATGATCCCCCTTCCATTCCCTCCCAACCCCTATTTCCTTGCCTTTTACTCAGGCATGTGTGCCTTCCTTCTACACACCCAGGCAAAAAGCAAGCAAATGGGAGAGGGCAGCCTCACATATAGAGCATGTATGTACTCCCCATTCTCCCCTTCCCATTTCCTTACTTTTTGCCTAGGGGCACATGACTTCCTTCTCCACACCCAGACACGAGGCAAAGGAATGCAAAGGGGAGAACTGAAGGGGAGGCATGTGTACCTTGCAAATAATCAAATTGTGGTCAAACCTGCAAATGTGGAGAGAGAACTGTACTTTAGACATGTTTATGGTCTCATGACTCAAAACACACTCAGCAGAAAACATGTCAGATCAGAGCAGAGTTAGTCAGGGTTTGTCTTGTAACCTTGTCATGTACAATTTCACTGTGTGCGTAGATTTGTCTGAACTATATAAAAATGTCCTCCATGAAAAAAGAAATCAGATGCTAATCAGAACATTAACAATTTTCCTTCTCCAGTGAATTCTACTTGCCAGGTTTGCCCTGCTTATTGGCATCTCCACTGGAACAAGTGCTACTGGTGGCAGTCGCACAATCCTCTTAAAACCTGGAAAGACAGTGGAGATGATTGCTCAGCAAGGAGTTCTCAGCTCCTGGTGATCGAAGACAAGGAGGTGCTGGTAAAGGAAACAATAATACATTTCTTCAGGTCTATTTGTATGCATATCATATGTTCTTGGAAGTACGTCCTATTGAGTTCATTGGAGCTTAATTGCAAGCAAATCTCAACTTGACAGCATGACCTGGGAAGGATGTGGGACAGAGAGACAGCTATTGCCCATGCCATTCTGAAACAACCAATGGGAGATCTGATTGATTATCACTAAACTGCATATTTAAAGCATCAAACCTGAACAGATTAAGGACAGGCGAACATTTCATTCTGTTCATTTTTTCATAAGAACTTTCCCAAATTTGCCTGTTTTGTCACGCATGCAAAAGAAAGAACTTGAGATTTTTACAAAAATAAATAAATAATGTGGAAGTGAAATTAACAGATTTTCCCATCAGGCCCAGGACTTCTGAGTGCTGAAGTCTCAAAAGTCTGGTTTTGCATCTATGCATATTCAATTCTTTTTAATTCAGAGGAATTAGGAATGTCTGTTAGGGGAAAAAAAGAAGAAGGGCTTGATCTCTAACATCTGCATGGCAGAAGAGTGAAATATAGTCTTCTCTTTTCTGGGAATAACTGTAACTGTTGAATTGACTACAGCTGAATCCTTAGAATTTCATTCTATTTGTTTGTGACGTGCCCAAAGTAAACATCACAGATTTCTTCATTACTGCAGTGAAAAGAACCCAAGATTTAAAAAATCCCAATGCCAGAAAAGAAGAAAACTGAGAGGGTTTTAGACAAATGGGGGGCAGAATATAATGTCAGTTTAGAAGTTATGGGAGAGAAACTCAAGGAATCCCTGGTAAACGCTGCCTGAATATAAATTGAGGGATTTTTTTTTTTCTCAAAAAGAAAGTTTTGGTAGAAGACAGAGTAGCTCCCTGATGGGATTTCTAATACTCACAATCTTCAGGATTTCTTAAAGTTGATTTTTAAAAACGATAATTCTATGTAGATACCCCAAATGCTTTTTTTCTTTATAATACAGGATTTTGTAACAAAAACCAATGAGGACAGATATTATGCATACTGGATTGGACTGTCTTTAGCACCACCAAAGAAGAAATGGATGTAGATCACAGGATCCCAATTGGATCAAAATATGTGAGTCTGTTTTTTCATGGTACCTTTGCCTTTCAACCTGGTCAAAAAAAACATGGAGATTTTAAATCTGTGACAATCTGACTATACAAGAGAAATCCTAATTTGCAATGCCCCCAGACTCATGGTCAATGTCAGAGATGGAAAGCTGAAGAGAGATGCTCACCTGGGACAGGGAAGCATTAAGATTTCCAGGTGGTTGTTCAGGCAAAGCTGGGGCAGAGGGAGGTTGCTTCTTATTAGAACCAGGGAAAGCTGCATAGCCTTGAAAACCACCAACTGAATGTATCCACCTTTCTTCTGTAGATTCCAAGAACCAAACCTTGATGAAGGATTATATTGTGGATTGTTAAGGAACGGCAAAGTCACATCTAATGAGTGCAGCACTAAATTCAGGTGGATTTGCCAGATGGATGCTGTCTTGATGTGATATTGTAAGTTAGTCATGAGATAGTGATGTTGTTAAAAATAATTCTGTTATTTGCTAGAAACATAAAAAATAAAAATACACAGACATGACTCAATTCATTCTACACAGAATCAATTCAGGATACTAGACTGAAGAATTGTGCCTTGCTTTCTGTTGGCTGCTGACAGTTCCAGCTATGGACATGGCTGTAGATCAGTTTGCAGGCTTTTGTGATGTAAGTGAGCACTGGTACTCAACTTGCTTTCTCCACTGGTAAAAGGAACAGCCACTGTGGAAACAATCTGATCTAAAAGTATATGCACATCCAACCTGTTTGGCTCATGGAGAGGCCTCATGTTGATACTTCTACCAGACTGTACACCCCCACATTCTGACATAGTTTAATTGGCAAAATATGTTTAATGGCAAAAATATAAAAAATACCCTGCTATTGCTGCATGGCCTGCCAGCTATGAGGAAGAAGGTGGCCAAACACATGTGATTATGAAAAGAATATCAGAAGAGCCATCCAAGGCGTAGCGAGGTCGGAGTCAGGAAATCACTAGGAAAACTTTGCAGCTAGCCTTTGCTGAGTCACTAAAATAACAATAGCATCTGGGAGATTCTCACAAGATGATTGATTGTCTCAACCCATTTCCTACAAACCTGTGAGACTCATCTGTTATGCCCATCCATGTCTGAATATTAAAGAGCTATCGCAACAGCCATTAGCCTTTTGTCACCTAATACTAAAATAATTAGCCAATTCCAGACCTCACTGTGAACTTGTTTACTTGGCTACAGAGCCATTAACACTCTTGCCCTTCAGGCAGCAATTGGCTATATAAACCATAGTTTTGGCCAGTCAACTCACAGTACACTGATTGCTGGATACCAGTCTACTGCTCTGATTCTTTGTTGTGTGCTGTCCTCAGATGCAAGTCGCTGCTTCTTTGCTGCTCTTCTAAACTGGTAAATATCACTATGCCCTGAATCTCACTATCCAAAGTTTCCTCCCTGTTCTTTCAGTTAGTCTTGTGTAATTGTGTGACTGCTTAGATCTTGTGTATGTGTGACTACAGTTCTCCCAATAAAATACATTTAAGATTAATGTTGGTAAACATTATTGTATTGGTAAACATTGGTAAACATTGGTGGAAAGATCTTGCTAGATTACCCCCCACACACAGACCACCTAATTTTGAGCTAATAATTCCCCATCTTTGCATGGAGATACTGGCATCATGGATGATCCCCTGAGTCACCCACATTTTGGGGTAACAATACCCCTCCATATCCTGAAGGATCAGTGAGATTCCTCCCACAATTGGGCTAAAGACCATTCTTAAGCTGGTTTCTTAGCTAGGAGGCTCTTCTTACCCAACAACAACCATGTCCACTCTCCAGATGCCCCAAATTACATACCCAGCAGGTCTGCCCTGTCCCATTCTGAAAATATAACGAGAAAGGTGCCATACACTGCAGCAATATTAAGCAAAAAAGTAATGTTTTTGTTTTGTTTGTTCAAGTCATTTCCAACTTAGATTGACCCTAAAGTGACCTTATCATGATTTTTTCTTGGCAAGATTTCTTCAGAGGGAGGTTGCCTTTGCATTCCTCTGAGGCTGATAGAGTGTGACTTGTCCAAGGTCATCCAGTGGGTTTACATGGATAAGCAGGGATTCAAACTCTGGTCTCCTGGTGTCCTACTCCTACATTCAAACCACTATACCACACTGACTCACACTGCAACCATTTTTCAGTCTGCAACCATTTGCCTACCTCAGAGAATTCTGAAACTGTAAAGGACTGTGGAATTCATCTGTCCCAACACCCCTCCTCACTCAAAGCAAGCATCATTCAGCTGCAGCATCCCTCTCTCAGCCAGACAGGTTGTCTTGAAGTTCCTTTAGGGGAGGGAAAGACTGCCATCTCCAGGAATGCTAAAGCATGACCTTAAGTAGGAATAAACCCCATCAAACACAATAGGTAGTTCAAAAGCCCAGTAAAGGATACGGATGGAATTCCTTACTAAGTTTCTTCTCAAGGGAAGCAACAAGTACTTTTAATAATTTTCTTCCTACAACAGAAAAATTTTAGAAAATCGTATAGTTTTTGAAATCTGTTCACAATTTGGTAATTATTTCTCACACAGGACTTTGGCATAAAAACAGCATTCGTGTATGTATGTGTGTGTAGGAAATATTTATTTATTGTTTAAATTATTTCTGTACTGCCTCCCAGCCAACAAAGGCTCCTGAGGTGATGAAGAAATAAAAATCAATTAAAATAGTATTTTCTGCTCAGGAAATAATGGCAGGTGTCCTGACAGTCCCTAACAACTACTGTAGACCCAGTCAATTCATTGTTGAACAGTGAATCGATTCCAAGGCAAATGTAATCAGGACTAAGAACAGGAGACAGGCCAATATTTCTGTGTGCTGTTGCCTGCACAGAAGACATTTTCTGCACAAAACAACCACATGTGGCTTTTGCACAGAACAAGTCCCAAGTGATGGAGATTCTTGTCAGTCCAGGAGTCTTTTCATCAGGGATTCTCAACACTCAAAAAAACATATTTTGAGACCATTTTCCAAATATTTCTGAATATTCTTTCCATCCCTAGAGATGACCACGTTATAAATAAGCCTTTTGTTTGGTCTAACAGGGCTCCTAAATGGGAGGAGTTCCTTGACATATGTTTCCTGGCCCTCATTACTTCTGCCATTCCTACTGTTGAATGTCCTGTTTGTCACTGTGGTTCTCTATTTAGCTGCTCAGTGAACAGACCCAATAGGAGAGCCACCACTAGATAGCAAATATACAGTACAGTAAATTTTATTGTATTTGACTAAAAGCCATTACAGATAGCAAATATAGATTCTCAGGTACAGCTTAAAGTAGTATCCACTCTAGATATATATTTACAGGAGAATAGAGAATAGAGAAATCGATATTCTCTAGAAGCAAGTGGCTTAGAAGAAGTAATACTGAAATAATAACAGTGCACTGCAGTGTTCTTCTTTCCTGCTTTTAAACCAGCACATTGAATTAGGACAATTCAGCTTTCTGAAGCAGCTGCTGGCTATTTATATTAAAGTCACAGTACTTCAACCAACATGTTTAGCATCATGTTGTGTTTGGCCCATGAATTTGCAGTTCCAAGGTTCAAAAGAATTTTGTTATAGTTACAAATTTAAAGTAACTATGTGCTTTCTCACTCTTTAAAAGAAACTAAGACAGATAGTTTTAATTCCTTTAAAAAAAACGGGCTAAAGCTGGCAATACAAATTACACCTAGGTAGTGAAACCACACATGGATAGATTGGAGAGCTGGGCCAAGGCTAACAAAATGAAATTCAACAGAGAGAAGTGTAAGGTCCTACACTTAGGTAGAAAAATGGAATACAGAAATATAGGATGGGGGACAAGTGGCTGGATAGCAGTACATGTGAAAGGGATCTAGGAGTCTTCATAGACCACAAGCTGAACATGAGTCAGCAGTGTGATGCGGCAGCCAAGAAAGCCAACACAATTCTCGGCTGCATCAACAGGAGCATGGTGTCTAGATCGAGGGAGATACTGATACCACTCTACTCTGCTTTGGTTAGACCTTATCTTGAATACTGTGTCCAGTTCTGGACACCCCAATTCAAGAAGGACATGGTCAAGCTGGAGCAAGTCCAGAGGAGGGTAACCAAAATGGTGAGAGGCCTGGAAGCCATGCCCTATGAGGATAGACTTAGAGAGCTGGGTATGTTTAGTCTGCAGAAGAGAAGGTTAAGAGGGGACATGATAGCCATGTTTAAATATTTGAAGGGATGCCATGTAGAGGAAGGAGAGGGCCTGTTTTCTGCTGCTCCAGAGACCAGGACAAGGAGCAATGGATTCAAGCTGCAGGAAAGAAGATTCCACCTGAACCTCAGGAAGAACTTCCTGATAGTCAGGGCTGTCCAGCAGTGGAATATGCTGCCATGGAGTGTAGTGGAGTCTCCTTCCTTGGAGGTTTTTAAGCAGAGGCTAGATGGCCATCTGTCGGGAATGCTTTGAGGGTGTTCCTGCAAGGCAGGGGGTTGGACTGGATGGCCTGTGTGGTCTCTTCCAACTCTACATTTCTATGATTCCATGATTCTATGATTCCCAGAAACTATAGAATTAATTAAAACCTGTTGCAGTTACATTACATAAAGAAGAATGGTAACTCTCATGATGTTGCAATCTGAATGTAACTTAGGGGTTGTTTAAAAAGCAAATCACAAAAGTAATGAACTGTCAGTTATACATGATTTATAACTCCTTCCAAGTTCTGTTTCGTGATAGGAACTGAAAACACTCATAGGCTAAAACAGTTCTGGAAAAGGTTAAAAGAGTTTGGTGAATGCTTCCATCCCCATTTATCTAATTGTTCCATTCATCCAGATTGCTAATTTATTGGGGGGAGGCAGGTGCCTGAGTGCACGCATGGGATGAGAAGCCAAAGCCAGTACCGCTGAGGAGCAATCCGTTACCCCCTATGGACAAGGCTTCCTGCAGCAAAATCAACTGCATATTTAACTAGAAGTCCTACCATGTTCAAGCAAGCTTACTCCTAGTTGAAGAAAAATGGCAACATCACTTTAGACTTCAGGGTTATTCTGCATTCACTGGGGCTTGTTCTTTCTAAACTTGAACAGGATCTAGTTGCAAGAGACTGAGCAAAAGAGTGACATTTTATCCAGTTGCTTCTGTAGTCAATAGCCTTAACTCTCCACAGGTTGGCTGCTTCATCAACTATTTTCACCTCTTGATTATTTCAGGCACATTCAAAGGACTGCTTTCATTGCTTCAAACAATGAGATTCCACAATGGTGTCCAGATAATAGTATCTTCAACATATAGCCTGTTTTCTGCACAAAGCAACCACATGTGAAGTTTGCACAGAATAAGTCCCAAGTGACAAAGTTGTTCAATATTATATTATTTTAAAACATATATATTTTTATTTAAAAATACATATATCATTGTACCATATTCTGCTACAAATATTAATATTGTTGTTATTATGTCATTGGTCTATTAAAGGAAAAGTAAAAAAACTTCAATTGTCAGTTATCATTAATTAATCAATATAATACAATTCTATAGCTATACATCCAATCTTAGATCTTAGAATCATAGAATCATAGAAATGTAGAGTTAGAAGAGACCACAAGGGCCATCCAGTCCAACCCCCTGCCATGCAGGAAAACCCTCAAAGCACTCCCGACAAGTGGCCATCCAGCCTCCGCTTAAAAACCTCCAAAGAAGGAGACTCCACTACACTCCGTGGCAGCATATTCCACTGCCGGACAGCCCTGACCGTCAGGAAATTCTTCCTGAGGTTCAGGCGGAATCTCCCCTCCTGCAGCTTGTATCCATTGCTCCTTGTCCTGGTCTCAAGAGCAGGAGAAAACAAGCCCACTCCCTCCTCGACATGACATCCCTTCAAATATTTAAACATGGCTATCATGTCCCCTCTCAATCTTCTCTTCTGCAGACTAAATATCTTTATACATATATCTTATAACAATAATTGTACTTCATAGTCAATTTTGCAGTTTTCTACCTTCCTCCTCACAAAATTGTTGGTTGCCATTATGTTAAAAAAATAGTCAAAAATATCTTTTGTTCTTTCTCCAACAATTCAGGCGGCAACCTGTATGTAGCCCACAGCCCATACAGAAGAAGTAGGTGTCCATTATTAAGCGTTTCTCTCATGCTGTTTTTTTTTTCCCCAATGGAAACCCGCTTGCTACAAATTCTGCTGCCAAAAATCACAAGCCGTTCCATACTCTCAGAGAGTACCAATTAATCACCCTCCAGCTCTAAGAAAGAATTGCTATATTCCAGATCTGAGAAGAAAAGAAAGGCACACGGAAGCAATAGCTTCTGTGCCCTTAAAAAAAGATGTGCAGAAATCTAGGACTTGCCCTATCCTGGGAAACAATGATGAAAACTACATTACATTAAAAGCAAAAGACAAAAAGTACTTCTTTGGTATTTGATAACAGTTGAAAAAATATTGTTTGCTCAAATCTGGAAACAGATGGAAGCACCAGCAACAGAAGAGTGGACACTAACCAGGTAACTGAAAATCTCCCACCATAGCCGCCCTCATCTCCCCCCGTCTATACACCAGTGGCCCGGTGTTGAGGCCTGGGACTTTTCCTCTCTAGAACTCTTGCTCCAAACCATGTCCTCGGTGTGTGCAAATCATATCTATGAGGAGCAAGAACAGACTCATGGTGCTCACCTGAGCAGAGGCAGACTGTTAGTTTGTGCTGGCAGGGCAGGGCACACCCTCACCAGTCCATCTCAGGCTTCAGACAGCAAGAGTAGACCACCAGCAGCAGGAAATAAGTCACTTTTCCGTTTTGAGAATTAAACCTACACACACACAAGCCACTTATTTGCTTTCCATGTGTCACTTTTTTCTTCTTCTTACTGACTGGCTGAGGTAGCAATTGCATGTGCTCAGAAAATCTTCCCCACAAAGGGTGTCAGCTAAATTTTATTTTTATTTACTTATTATATTTATATGCTGCCTTTCTCTGAAAATGGGACCCAAGACAACTTCCAACAATAAAATAGACATTAAAAACAATTTAAAACAATTAAAACATTAAAACATGTAAAATTATAAAAAGCTAAAACAGTATTCAATTTTAAAACAAGTTAATAGATAAATTAAGCTCCCTGACTTGTACAAAAGCCTGCTTAAAAAGAAATGTTTTTATGTGTCAGCAAAAGGAAAGTAGGGAGGGGGCAAGCATAGTCTCCCATGGAAAAGCATTCTGCAGACAGCAGCCACTGAGAAAGCTCTCTCCTGTGTCCCTACCAAGTGAGGCTGGGATGGTGGCACAATGAAGAGAAAGTCTTTTCCATCAGATCTTATGGCTCTAGCCAGTTTGTACAGGGAGATATGGTCTAAGATAGCCTGGACCTAGGCCATGTAGGGGTTTATAGGTCATAACCAGCACTTTGAATTGTGCCTGGAAACAAACAGGTAGCCAGTGGAGCTGTTTTAAAAGGGAGTCATGTGCTCCCTGTAACTGGCCCCAGTCAGCATTCTGGCTGCCACATTTTGAACCTGCTGAAATTTCTGAACAGTTCCCAAAGCAGCCCCATGTGGAGCGTGTAACAGTAGTCCAAACGAGATGTAAACAAGGCGTGTGTCACTGAAGCCAGATCTGATGTCTCAGCTGGCACACGAGTTTTAACTGTGCAAATACATTCCTGGCCACTGCTGAGATCTGGGCATCAGATTTGAATCCAGAACATCAAGGCTGTGAGCCTGAGATTTCAGGGGGAATGTAACCCCATCCAGCAGAGGCCAAGTCCTTATTCCCTGAGCTGCATTTTGACTGACCAGGAGCATCTCTGTCTTCTCTAGATTAAACTTCAATTTATTTGCCTTCATCCATTATTGACAACAGACATTGGTTCAGAACTGAGACAGCTTCCTTGGAATCAGATGGAAAGGAGAGGTAGATATGGCTGTTCTCAGCTTATTGATGACACCAAACCCCAAAAGTCCAGATGACCTCTCACAGCAGTTTCATGTAGGCATTAAAAAGCAGGGGGCAAAACAGAACCCTGAGGGACCCCACAGGTCAGTGGACAGGGAGTTGAACAGGAGTCCCCCACCACCTCCTTCTGAGTTCATCCCTCCAGAAATGACCAAAACCACTGCATAGCAGTGTCCCCAAGTCCCATCGAAGAGAGTTGGCCCAGAAGGATGCCCATCTCAGCTAAAGAGATGGAAAAGGTATCCACGAGTACCAACTCTCAGATGTATACAAAGAAACTAGTAAAATGTGGGCTGGACAGGGCTACTGTTAGTTGGATTTGTAATTGGTTGACCAACCAAACCCAAAGAGTGATCACGAATGGCTGCTTTTCATCCTGGAGAGAAGTGACTAGTGGGGTGCCACAGGGTTCTGTCCTGGGCCCGGTGCTGTTCAATATTTTTATCAATGATTTGGATGAAGGAATAAAGGAATTTGCAGATGACACCAAATTGGGAGGGGTTGCTAATACGACAGAGGACAGGATCAAAATTCAAAATGACCTGGATAGATTGGAGAGCTGGGCCAAGGCTAACAAAATGAAATTCAACAGAAAGAAGTGTAAGGTCCTACACTTAGGTAGAAAAAATGGAATACAGAAATATAGGATGGGGGACACGTGGCTGGATAGCAGTACATGTGAAAGGGATCTAGGAGTCTTCATAGACCACAAGCTGAACATGAGTCAGCAGTGTGATGCGGCAGCCAAGAAAGCCAATGCAATTCTCGGCTGCATCAACAGGAGTATGGTGTCTAGATCAAGGGAAGTACTGGTACCACTCTACTCTGCTTTGGTTAGACCTCATCTTGAATACTGTGTCCAGTTCTGGGCACCCCAATTCAAGAAGGACATGGTCAAGCTGGAGCAAGTCCAGAGGAGGGCAACCAAAATGGTGAGAGGCCTGGAAGCCATGCCCTGTGAGGATAGACTTAGAGAGCTGGGTATGTTTGGTCTGCAGAAGAGAAGGTTAAGAGGGGACATGATAGCCATGTTTAAATATTTGAAGGGATGCCATGTAGAGGAAGGAAAGGGCCTGTTTTCTGCTGCTCCAGAGACCAGGACAAGGAGCAATGGATTCAAGCTGCAGGAAAGGAGATTCCACCTGAACCTCAGGAAGAACTTCCTGACAGTCAGGGCTGTCCGGCAGTGGAATATGCTGCCTCGGGGTGTAGTGGAGTCTCCTTCCTTGGAGATTTTTAAGCAGAGGCTGGATGGCCATCTGTCGGGAGTGCTTTGAGGGTGTTCCTGCATAGCAGGGGGTTGGACTGGATGGCCCGTGTGGTCTCTTCCAACTCTACATTTCTATGATTCTATGATTCCTCTCTGGATTTCCCTGCACGAGGCCTTTTTTAGCAGGTGGAAGGATCTGACAGAAAAATAGTTAAGACACAAAGATATCTTAGTTTTCTCTACCCATGAAAAAACTAGATTAAAAATAAGAGAAGAATTGGAAACAGGGGTGATAAAGTGCAATTGGTTTCCATACTGTTAACTAAGTGAGAGGTTTAAGAAAGAGTTAAACCTACAAGGCTTTGCAACCAAGAAAGACAAGAATGATCTTGAAAAAATCTTTTATGACCATCCAAACCATACAGTCTCAAAAATTTACAAAATTTTATTCTTGCAGGCACGAGGAACAAATAATATAAAAGACACAGTAGTTAAATGGTCACAAAATTTTGGTGAAACGATTTTACTTGAGCATTGGAAGCAGAGCTGGAAAAGAACCCAGAAGTTCTCAGAAGCACAAAATCTCCATGAAAACTACTTCAAGATGGTCCACTGTCGGTATCTACCTCCTCTGAAATATATATACATATATATATAGCCAAAGAAATGAAATATATAAAGCCAATGCTGGGCTTTGCTGGAAAGGTTGAGAAGGCACTGGAACCTTCTTTCATATGTGGTGGTCCTGCCCAAGATCAAAAGCTTATTGGAGGCAAGTTTACAACATGCTTCAAATCATTTTCAACCAGAATTTTTCTACGACCCCTAAATTGTATCTTTTGAATATTATACCTTTTGAACTTGATCCACTTTTTATCAGAAAACACTAAAAAAAAATTATTTTATGCAGTGACAGCTACCAGAATTGCTTTTGCAAAAATCTGGAAGGAAAATGATATACCTGATATGGAGGAATGATTTCATGTTCTTCTGGAAATGAAGAACGTGGACCTATTAACACACCGTATTAGAGGAACAGTAGAATCAGAAATCCAGAAAGAGTGGGCTCCTATTATGGAAAGACTTGTAAACACCACTTCCTTACCATGTGGCAGAGGGATAACAAAGGAACCTCCGAGAGATGAGATCTGTGCCAGTCGTAGGCTGCAGGCCCCAGGCCTCACCTCCTGGCCTTACTCTTCTCTTAGACCAGTGGTTCTCAACCTGTGGGTCCCCAGATGTTCATGGACTTCAGCTCCCAGAAGCCCTGAGCATTGACCATAGTGGCTGGGGCTTCTGGGAGCTGAAGTCCATGAACATCTGGGGACCCACAGGTTGAGAACCACTGTCTTAGACCATCTAAGCTTGTGAACCCAAATGTGAGTAACTAGGATATTAGGTAGTTAAGTTGCGTTAGGGCTGTTTATTATTTTGGAGGTTGGCTGATCTAAAGAATGTATCTGTTTTTGTAACTACTTGTAACTTAAACATACCTGGGAGGGGGGAGCCTCTCATGTGTAGTATTGTCTTGTGTATTTGCATGCCTTGAAACAAATGCTTTTTTGTAAAACCTCTGTTTCCTCTCCATTCCCACACCATCCTTCGGCACACGCTAGATAGAAATTCCTTCACTCAGAAGGAGAGGGAAGGCAAGGTCCTTAAGCATAGGGATTGTCAATCCACTGAGCATGGTCCCACTGTACTGTTCAGTTAATTCAGAATTCAGTGGGTGTTGGCAGCGAGAATTAGTAAACACTGAGGGAATTTCCAGCTCCTTTTCAAGGGTAGAAGTCAGGCTTGAGGGGGCTGGAAATAAACTTCAGTATGACATGGTGGCAGCAGTTTCCGAACTGGAGAGCTGTGAGCTGATTACAGAAAGCACATTTCTGGGTTCTCACTCCTGCTGTCTCTTGGAGAGGGGAGAGTGGGCGAAAAGGCATTGTTTGTTTAACCAGGCTTTCATGGTTTTTTTCTCTCTCCTTGCAGTAGAGAGGAGGGGGTGTGGGTGAAAAGGCATTGTTTGTTTAAACAGGCTTTTGCAGGGTTTCTTCCCTCGCAGTGGGGGGGGGGTTGGTGACGGAGCTGCCTGCTCTCATCATACAGAGCCGCTCTTTGGAAAAGAGTGATTTCTGGATTCCTTCTTTCTACATTTACAGTGAGAGATGGATTTTTAAAGCTGCAAAACTCTGGCATTGTGTTCTGAGTCAGCAGCTGGCATTTCAGGCAGGCTGCAGGGGAATTTGTAAGTGAATGGGAGTATTTGCAGGTTTGCAGGAATCTGCTAAGTACCTTATTGAGTCTCACTGAGGCAGAGTTTTGTTTTTGTTTTTCCTCTCTTTTCCTTTAGGAGGAGGAGGGGGGTGAAGCGGGGGGTGGAGGAGAGAAAGGCTTTAAGATTTCTTCCACTTTTCTTTGGTTCTGGGGATCTAGCACTGTATATTCTTTTGATCAGCGAATCGGACGTTTGTTTTTTGTGAGATCTTGTGTGCACATAGATAGTTAGGCAGTCTATGAAACTCAGGTCTGGAAGACTGATATCATACAGAATGGATGCTGAAGCTGCACCGACCCCTAGCGGCAGCAATGCCACACAGCAGGATGCTACACAAGATAGCTCATCTGCTCATGCAGCTACCCCTAGTGGTAGTAATCTGGCACAGCAAGGGGCTGCAGCACAAGGACACCCTGTGCCAACAACAGCTGATTCTCCTGCTGCTTTTTGGGAATCAATACAGCTCATACATGACAAGTTAACACCTGAACAAATTTCGGGGTTCCTGGATAAGACAATGGACATGATGCGCCTGAACTCTAGACAGGCCTCCGCTGGAAACCCAGAGCCGCGACTTGCTCTTACCCACATCAGACAGCTTCCAAGTTACAAGGATTCAGAAGATTTTGAATCTTTCTCATCTCCTTTATTCGTGCAGCGAATGATTTTGGGATTCCTGAGGAGAACTATATGAGTGAACTTTGTCCTCATCTCTCAGGGACTCTGTGAGATGCCGAATCCAGCATGTCCGTTGCTGAAATGCATGATTTCTCCAAATTCATGGCCCTAACCCGGGAGAAACTGGACTCACACCAAGAAAGGCTAAGGCCCGCTTTCGCAACACCAGGAAAAAACCTGATGCAACCTACAAGGAAATGGCTTCTTCAATTCAGCAAGCACTGGATTCTTGGAAGCAAGCAGCTCAGGCTTCCACAAAGGAAGATATCCTGTTCCAGATAGCATTGGAGCAATTCCTGAACCACATACCCCTGCAGACAGCGTCCTTTGTGTTACAACAAGAACCAAAAATGCTAGTTGAGGCTGCCAGAGCAGCAGATCTGTTACCACCATGAACTAGCCTGACCTTTGGTAAACTTCAGATATCCTTTCGATATCACAATTCGGCCCTGTTCTGCCACCCTCAGCCATGTGTTTGTAAGGCCTCTGAACAAGCACCGAGCTAGGCGTGGCTATTAAATGCTGACTCATACTTGTTTACACCAAGGCAAGCCAGAAACTGCCAGATTTGCTTTAGGAGACCTCCCAAAACAAACACCTTCATTACAGATGCGCATCAAAACAAAGAGACCTCTGCCCCGAGTAGGCACCCTAGTGAGCTGAGTGCTTAACTGCCAAGCTAGCCGCATCTGCATACTGGCTATCCTATTGTCAGTTCGGACCTTAACTTAATCATGTAAATTCTGACCTTTCAGAGACATTGTCTCAAGCCCAGACCTCACTGTTTTTACCCAAGACCAGACTAGCCCACGGTCATACCTTCCCTAAATAAAATAAAACCTTCCCTAAATAAAACCCCCCAGTTCCGAGAGCTTCCTCGGACCGCTCCGGAATGCTATCCAGCCTTGCCATCACTTCGTTCTGCGAGCTCCCCTCAGCCGCCACGCCGAGCTTTTTCTCCCCAATTGGACCTCTTCAGGACTACAAGAAAGGTGGCGTATCACCCATTTCCCCCAAAACTCTGATTTCCTATTTCTAGTTAGCTGTGTGGTTGTGTTTTCTTAATATTTGTCTGCTTGTTAATAAATACCATTGTTGCCATTTTGAACTATCTGACTGCTCACTGACCTAACCTTATACATAAGGTAAAAGTTTCCCCGCTAAGTTGCCCTGCCTCTCGTCTAGTTTGGGGTGCTCCAGCTTTTTTCCCCCATCTTTGCTTGGTTTGGTTTGGTTTTTTGGGCGCCCCCCCCGGGACCCCCAAGTCACAGGGTAACAAGGTTTTTTGTTTCCAGAGGTAAGGAGGTATTCCAGCTTACTGTTGTAATGCCTTCTACAGACAAGCAGGAATCACAACAACCACCCCAGATTCTCGACAATGTCAAAAGCACAACATTTTCCCTAAGGTCATCACTAAATGACACTAACCCGAAGCCTCAGCTGAACAGCTCTACCACAAAGTCATAGTCCCACTCCGACCAGTGGTCTGTGGGGCACCAGGGCCGGGGGAAAAAGCCTACCCTAAATGCTTTTTCTGTGGGGAGCTAGGACATATTAAAGCTAACTGTAAGCAGAAGCCTACGTTGGCCCAGTTAGTGGTTGTGTCAACCTCCAGAGACACTGCCACTGATTCCTCAGTTGCTCCTGATCCTGATATGATCCCTAATCACAGAAGACACACGCTGTGGGTAGGGGCGGGAAAAGTTTTTGCAAGAGACTGGAGCTCAACTTTCTGCTATTATGTTATATCTGGATCCTGGTTTGTTGATGACCACATTAAAATACCATCAAGCATTAAAACCTTTTCCAGCTCAACACCTTGCCCTGTTCAGTACAAGGGCTGGAAGGGTGTTTGGACTTTTGCTGTTTATGATGTTTTCAAATGTCCTGCCCTGTTGGATGATGATCTTGTCTTCCATCCAGTCAGGCCCTAAAAGATCCAGATGGCATAATGACAACCCGCAGGCTGAGCAGAGGTAGTCTTCACTGTAACCTGAGGACCAGCCTAAACTTGGACTGCAGTCACTGTTCCTGCTACACCAGAAGGAGTCCTGCCTAAAGAGGTAGCAAATCTGGGGCAGACTTTACCACAGCATCGTGGGCCCGAGATCGAGACCATCCATGCTGATACTTCAGATGTAAGCATGGGCGGAAGTCCAGGAAGAGCTTCTCCATGCCAGGAGACTTGTCAGCCTGGTCTCAAGCGGGCCTCTGTCCAGCAGTCGATGATTCCAGTCACATCTGACTCAGCGCTGCCCAGGGGGGAGGGAAAACCCAGGTGGGCACTGAACAGAGTCAGGTGCTGGACAACTTGACTGAGATGCAAAAGGCTGGTGCAGAGGAGAAGAATCCAACAACCTGACTCCAAAGTAGCAAGGGAATCAATAGCAGCTGAAACTCCAGAGGACACTCTACCCAAAGGGGAACAAAACCTGGAGAAGCTGCAATGCAATGAGAATCTGAGGCGAGTCTGCCATTCCAGGGGAACAGCTCGTTCCTTTTCAGCAGCAGCAGTTCCAGAAGGACCAGGAAACAGACCAGGCCTTCAAGCTGCCTGGACCAGAGCAAAGGAAGGGAAAAGTCTCCTCCAGTGGTGAAGGGGCCCAGATTTGTAATAGTTGAGAGCCTATTATATCATGAGCCTGGCCCGGGTGCAAGGGGGGCGTACTTTTAGAGACAATTGCTGGTGCCTTCTAAGTATAGAGCCAAACTCTTGAGTCTGGCTCATGATCATCATGGACATGCTGGGGTAACCCAAACAAGGACAGTTGGGGAAGTCCTTCTACTGGGAGAGGATGGGCAAGGATGTGACTGATTATGTCCATCCTGTGAGGTTTGCAAAAGTAGGGAAACCCCAGGATAGACCAAGGTCCCTCTCCAACCACTTCCTATCATTGATGTCCATTCCAGAGAGTGGCTGTGGACATCGGGCCCTCTCCCTAGGAACTGCTGGGGAAAGCGGTATGTGCTCACCTTTGTGGCCTTTTGCACGCGTTGGCCGGAAGCCATTCCACTGGGGGGGGATTCAGCTAAAGCAGTAGCCCAAGCTTTGACAGACATCTTTGCAAGATTAGGTTGACCTACAGAGATTTTAACGGATGCAGTTTCCAATTTCAACCCCAAAGGTCATGCAGCACCTATTAGAGGCACATGGAGTGCACCATCTTACATCAGTACCTTACCATCATCAAACTAATGAGTTGGTGGAACGTTTTAATGCCACTTTGGGGGATGATCCGAAAGGTTTTGAATGAACATTCCAATGACTGGGACTTGGCTCTACAGCAGTTCTTGTTTCTTACAGATCTGTTCCACACCCAAGCCTGGGTTACCCCCCTTTGAGCTGGTCTATGGTTATGAGGTAAAAGGGGCCCAAACAGCTGGAGCAAAGTCAGTGGGGGGAAATTATCCCTTCTTCAGAGTCTAATGTGGTTGTTTTTGTGACTTTGCAAAATACCATCAGGGGCATGGGCAGATGCTAGAGAATCTGCAACAGGCACAAGAGAAACAAAGACCTATATGACCTGTGGGGCAGAGAATGTTGCTTTGAGAAAGGAGAACAAGTGATGGTCCTGAAGGTTACCCCGGAAAAAGATGGACACTTTCTGGGAAGGTCCTCCACAGTGCAAGAACGCATTGGGACAGTGAACTATCTCATCAGTTTCCAGATTCTAAGGTCAAGCCAAAAGTGTACCATGTGAATTCATGAAACCCTTCTATGAGAGGCCCAGTCATCTTCTCACACTTTCAGTCCAGGAAGATGAGGAGGAAGAGTGGCCTGAAGGTGTTTTTTTGATCGGGAGGGTGGTAGCTTGGAAGATGTTAAACCCCCCCCAAAAATAATGCTAACCAATGCAAGCAGTTCTCTCAATTGACGGGTAATCACCACCCTGTTTTCACCTATCCCAGGTCGCACCACAGATCCTCAACATGTGGTAGCCACAGATGACAGCAGGCCATCAGCAGAACAGCCAGCGGGTGTCCCAAAGGGGAAAAAGGGGGATAGGGAGGGGGGTGAAAGAGATGTTGGATATGGGGATCATTCGCCCATCACGCAGTCCATGGGCATCCCCAATTTCGTGCCCAAAAAAGGGGGGGCAGATATACGTTTTTTTGTGGATTATAGAAAACTGAACTCAGTGACACGCCCTGAACATTATCCAATGCCCAGAGTGGATAACTGTTGGAGAAATTGGGGGATGCTTCTTTTTCCCGCCTTGATTTGACTAAAGGCTATTGGCAAATCACCCTAGCAGAAGAGTCTAAGCATCAAACAGCATTCATCACTCACATGGGCCTGTTAGTTAATGTCTTCCCTTTGGGCTACGCAATGCACCTGCAACTTTCCCGAGGCTAGTGGACTGTTTGCTAAGAGGGTGGGGGATTTTTGTTACCTATTTAGATGACATTGCAATCTTCTCAGACTCCTGGGAAGACCACCTGAAACTCTTGGAGATTGTCTTCCAATGCATTAGTGATGCTGGGCTGACAGTCAAAGCAAAAAATGCCCGTTTGCACTGGACAGAGTGACCTACCTTGGCCATGAAGTGGGACAGGGGCTATCACTCCACTGCAAGTCAAAGTGGAAGCTAATAGCTGGCCAATTCCTGTTCCAGGAAGCAGGTGCAGTCCCTTCCTCGGGCCCAGCTGGATCTCCGGAGATTTGTGCCCAACTATAGCCAAGTGGTGGCACTTTAACAGATCTGACAGGTTCCAAGAAGCCTAAGGTAGTGAAATGGACAGCAGAGTGTCAAGAAGCCTTTGCAGCCTTGAAACAGGCCTTGATGGCAGATCCTGTGCTCATGGCACCAGACTTGACAAGCCGTTCATAGTGGCGACAGATCCTTCTGACAGAGGCACTGGAGCAGTCTTTCTACAAGAGGGTCCGGATGGGACCTTGCATCCCATTCTGCTCCTCAGCAAGAAGCCTTCTGCAAGGTAGTCCAATTGGTCCCTATCAGAGAAGGAATGCTATGCCATTGTGTATGCGCTAGAGAAGTTGAGACCATATGCTAGTGCTTTACTCTCCAGACTGATATGCTCCTCTGATGGCTCCATCAGTCCGGGGGGCTACAGAAGCTACTCCGATGGAACCTGTCCCTACAAGACTTTTACTTCGACATTCAACATTGGCTGGGAAATTTAATGGGTTGAACCCTTGTCATGCAGAGAACTGGAGGGAGGTTAAGAGGGATAGCTTTACATGTCTGGTATTGATAATATGGCTAACCTATACTGTTGTGTGTTTGCATGTATTTTCTGACTTTTCCTTTCTTAGGTCCCAAAGAAATCCCCGCCGGTGTGGCTCTAGCTTCAGCTGTTTCCAACCGTCTGAGATTTGGGGGGGATTAAAGGGGCTTCCCCTTATCTAGACTTGGCTGAAGGGGGATACTTCCTCTTCAGGTAAACCAAGGGTTAATGAGGTCTTGGGGGTTAGGTTACATTTTTACTGTGGGTCAGACTCACAGGTCATAGGGGGAAAATTCCCAATCAAAAGGAAAGAGGTGAGCATCTTCAATGCTTGAGATGCCTGAAGGAGAAGTTATAAAAATCCTTGAGACGCCATGTGACAGAGGGACAACAAAGCCCTCTGAGAGATGAGATCTGTGCCAGTCGAGGCTGAGGCCCCCGGTCTCGCCTCCTGGCCTTACTCTTCTTTAGACCAGTGGTTTAAAACCCTTTCCCCAGATGTTTGTGGGCCCGTCCCCGAAGCCCTGAGCATTGACCATAGTGGCTGGGGCTTCTGGGAGCTGAAGTCCACCATCTGGGGCCCCAGGTTGAGAAACCCCTGTCTTGACCTCTAAGCTTGTGAACCCAAATGTAAACTAGGGTATTTGGTAGTTAAATTCGTTTGGGCTGTTTATTATTTTGGAGGTTGGCTGATCTAAAGAATGTATCTGTTTTTGTAACTACTTGTAACTTAAGCGTACCTGGGAGGGGGGAAACCTCTCATGTGTAGCATTTTCTTTTTATTTGATGCCTTGAAATAAATACTTTTCTGTAAAACCTCTGTTTCCTCTCCATTCCCACGCCATCCTTCGGCACACGCTAATAGAAATTCCCTTCTGAAGGAAGGGAAGGCAAAGGGCCTTAAGCTAGGGATTGTCAATCCACAGCAGGGTCCCACTGTACTGTTCAGTTAATTCAAAACAGGGTGGTGGCAGCAAGAATTAGTAAACACTAGGGAATTTAGCTCCTTTTAAGGGGAGAAGTCAGGCTTGAGGGGGCTGGAAATAAACTTCAGTATGACAATGACAACACTGACTTCAAAACAAAAACAAAGCAACGTGAATAGATTGTTCCTGGTTCCTTGAACAAACTGTGGAATTTAAAATTGGACAAGTATAAATAGTTACCTGAGCTGAAAAACATGAACTGTAGCACTAAGAAGGTGATGTTGGGATCTCTCAGTACCGGAGAGTATATAAAGACAGGTATGGAGAGCAGACAGTGTTTCCCCCGGTGAGTAGAATCCCTCCTGGCTACCATCACTTGAGTTGATGTGAAACCCTTTGACAGACTATAGAATATTAGCTTGGTTCTAGCAACAAGATGGTTCTTCTCCAACAGGAGACAGGACCTATGCAAAAATGCAGTGACTTGAATGAAGTAAGTTGAGGACCAGGATTATTCGAAAGATCTCAAACTTTGGTAATCCAATAATTGTGGACTTCAACTCCCAAAAACCCTTACTATTAGCCAAGATAGTTGAGGCTTCTGAGAACTGAGGTCCAAAACACCCAGAGGATCACAATTTAAGAACTGTTCTGATCAACTCCATTCATTTCAGGAACATCATTCCCCCAGGATGGCAATTGTGTTATTCAGCAGCAGCATCTCCAACTTATCTTCTTGCCTCTTTCCACAGCTTCCTCTTCACGGATCAGGACAGAGACTTCAGTTCCAAGTAGTGTTTCCACAGATGTGCATTGATAAAGGATTGGGGATTTTGTTTTGTTTTGCTTGCTTGTTTGTTTGTGGCATCGTCATAATGGAATTCTCTTCCTCAGGGAAGTTTGTTTGTCTCTGTCTGCTGTCTTTTGGATGTCAGATTTAAGATATTTTTAGTCTCAAGCATTTTAAACTAAATGTGTTCTTTTTTAACTTGGGGGGAAGGAAGTTGTATTTAAGTTCGATTTAGGAGTATATTTTCAACTGTATTTTACTGTAATTTCATACTGTGATTTTTTCTGAAATCTTGGCAATATATAAATAATTTATATAAATAATAAGTGAAAAGGAGTACTCCAAATGCTTGGGAAGTATTCTTCCTAGAAACTGAAGTTCATTTGCATGCTCAGGGGTGATGGATTCTTCACAGAACCACACAGGACAACAAAGTGGGTGAAAAACAAGGCTGCAACTTTATTGGCTACAGTCACCACTAGCACTGGCATCTGCATGGGTCAGGATGCAGGCATTGATCAATCTGCCTGTTGGTCAATGAACCAGACCCTCCAGCTGAAGCCAGAGCTGCAGGGCCAACCAGGAGGGGTGCCCCTGCCATGAGGGTCCCCGGTGGCCTCCCAAATCCTGTGCCTCCTAGCTGCCAGGCATGACTGCTGCCTCGCTACACCTCTGGCCCCTCCCAGGCACAGAAGAGGCCCCAACACTGACATCCTGGTAGGCGCCAGGAACCGCAGACCCATATCCCAGACCCATGCAACTGCCAACCACCAAGTTCTAACAATAGCAACAATTACATAAAATCCTTCACAGCAAAATATAACCCATGCCCATGCAAGGGCTGCCCTCCCCAAGCCACCTGGTAAACCCAGGGCACATACGGGGCACAAAAACAAAGCAATGGGGGGGCAACGTCCAATGAAGACTGAAGAGAAGCCAGAAGGAGGGGTATAATATACCCCCATCCCCAACCACAAAGGTGACCCCATCCAGCCACTGTGGGAGGAGCCCGGGAAAACCTGCGACCAATGAATTCAAACCAAGGTTGGACTTCATTGGTTGCCAGCTGCTGCCTCCTGTCAGGCAGTGTGAGCTGTGCAGCCCTCTCAGAGGAAGACACCAGGACTGCCAGGGCCAAACATGCCACAGCTGGAAGGCCCCACACCCTGAGATGCAAACCACCATGCCCCGTAAGTTGGGCAGCTGCCTTAGTCTAATGATGCAGTTAGTTGTCCTTTGGGCTCCTCAGCTTAAACCATTGTGATAAATAAGGCAGACAACATATTATTATCCAGTCATAAAGTGCACTTTCTGTCCCATAATAAGTTCTGAAGTATTGCACTGCTCAGAAGCATCTCTTTCAATGAATGTAAGCATTGGAGAGAGGAATGGTGACTTCTTTGCCTTCTTTCACCTCCTGAAGGGTAGACCCAAACCAAGCTCAGAGGAGGATGTGGAGATGACACAAAGCCTAGCGTGATGGAGTCATATGCCCTCCTCTGTGTATCTATGGAGATCTGGAAATGGCCCGTCACACCTAATGAGAAGGAGAAGGAAGTAAGAAATACACATGCAGGTTCAGATGCCTGGACTGGACCATCTTGTGTGACAGTCAAGAGAAAAGGTTGGATGGATTCACATTCCTTGCATGAACATCATCTCTATGGGCTCTTGGTTACAGCTGCCTCATCTAGATTTCCTAAGAAAACATTACAAAAATTATCTTTCAAGGCATTTGACAGGAAGTTTTCAGGTTATTTATTATCATTATCATTATAACATTTTTAAAGCAACTGAAAGTAACAAAAATCAAGAAGCAGCACAACAAATAATTTAATGAGTTACTTTCCAGCATTGTAATGAATAATGACAATAGAAGGTTACTTTTAACTCTGGAACAAGCAGTGGTAGTAGTTTGCTTTTAATAAAGTCATTTTTAAAGCTCTGCTATTTCTTGGGAAAGCCAGATTAGACAGCTGAAAGTAAAATCCTTATTTAAGTTTTCCTCCTCCCAGGACACCTGTCCTATGGGAGGACAGCCCTAAAAACTTGACCTGCAGCTTCCCACACTCTTTGGTTTCGCGCTTGCATTTTACTAATAGTCACACCCATTGGTTCTGCAAAGTGGCTCTTCCTTTGAGTTTTGGTGTGATCTGTTGAACTAAATGGGAAGAGGCTATTTTCAAGTAAGTTGCCTCAAGTTCCAGGACTTGGAAAAAGCAAAGTATTAATAAATATTAGGACTAGTATTATTACATCCTATTGATTAAGACCAACCAGAGTAGACTCATTCAATTAATTGCTGAATGGTAACTTGACACATAGGTAATCCCAAATGATTCAATGGGTATACTTTTAATCAGGACTAAAAGAGGCTAATAAATCAAGCCCAGATTGATGCGGGAAGGGGGAGTAAGAGATACCATGGTATATTCCACATCTCAAAAGTAACTACAAGAAGAGATGAGAAGCTGTCATTTCATTTTTTTTCTCACTTTAGGATTTGGGAAATAGAATGTATTTTAATGTGAATCTGGTATTTCCTGCAGCCTTGTTTTTCTGCTTCAGCTTGGTCAATGTTTACGAAACCGGTCATTACCAGAAATCTCAAGTGCCCTCTTTCCCTGAAAGAAGTTCTGCAGGAACTGTCTGGACTTTCTACTGCATGGGGGGTGGGATGCAGAAAACAAAGCAGAAAATTAGTACATTTTTGAGTACCTCAGTGTCTATGCGGAGCAGGAATTGGGGGCTCAGCTTCTGCAATGCAAGTCATGCCTCTCTCAGCTGGTCTGCTACAGATCCATCATTCTTCTCTTGTGCAGCTGGAGCTGCTAATATCTTTATAGTGCAAATATGCACATCTTCTTCCCTGTTCATTGGGAAGCCTGAAGACCAACAAAACTCTGTTAAGCAAAGAAGTTATAGCTAGCATAAAGTCAGTTGGTGGAAGTCCAGTGCCACCTTTTGGAATAGAAAGGCAAGACTGAGCCAGCTTGTCACTTGAGCCTGAGAACACACGGCTATTTTTTGCCATCACTCAGAGGAGAATTCTTAGAATTATTGTTCACCAAAGGCTTGAGAAACCCATAGCTGGTATAGGACAGTGAAAACATTTATTAGGCCTGTTGTTGAAGGAGTCCTGCTCCTGTGCTGTGATGTGGTATCAGCATAGAAAATAGAATATCTCTAATTAACACTGTTGTATTATATGATATGAGTAGTGGAATCTACCAGTTCCAGCTGGGAAGTATTAGATCTGTTCTCTGTATACATCTGTTTTCTGATTATCTTTGTTCATCCCTTACAGATCTCTCTTTCTGCTTTTGCTCTCAGTTTCAATTCTCTGCTCTCTATACATGTATTTTTCATCTCATCCTTCCACTCATTCTTCCATTCTTTATCTCCTTTTTAAATTACTGTTATTAAGTTTCTCAATCAAGTTCTGTTATTAAGGTCCACAGTGAAGTTCAGCTTTAATTTATCTCATTCTTTGGATGTGAGTTCACTGACCAGGCAGATATATAACTAAACAAAATGAATGCTGAGGTCAGAACACATGTTTCTGCACTTAAGAGTTTCTCAGCATTTTGATTAGGATTGCCAGGTTGAAAACTGGAGAATGTTCCTATATCCTTAATGGCTATGTAGAAGAGAGAATTTCAGATGTTCTTTATCACCAAGCAATACCTGCTGAAATCTCTTCTTTTATTGAGTCATTGAAGGTACAGAAGACTCTCCAGTTTTCAATCCAGCGACCTTAATTTGGACCTCTGTTGCTTCTAACTGTATAGAAAGACTCACCATCCTTTGAAAATGCTATCATTGACCCATCTCCAGTGTTGGCCTGAATCCTTCTGAAGACCAATCCAGTGATCAGGAGGGCTTTTGTAGCGTAACAGGAAATCCTTAATAAAGGAAGAAAGGAAGCAGAGATTACCAACTCCAATTCAATTGATCTCTTTTATGACAAATAGACAAAGCAAAAATAAAATGGTTTGATGAGACACTGAAAGAACTGGAGCCCTATTTTTACATGTGAAGTGTAAAAGTGTAGCCCACCCCCACCTCCACTCTTCATAATCTTCTACACAGATTTCAAAAATCCTGCTCTATTAAATATATCTCTCTATATATATATATGCTCTATTAAACTGAGAAAATACAACTATATTCCAGTCCTTTAATTTAGAACATGGAAATAAAGCTGTGAAATTCACTGCATCTTACAGTTTGCTGCTTCTGTTTTATTTATTTATTCTATCTGATGTCAAGACATTTTTATACCGCCTTTAATTCTTGGAAAAGAACCCAAAGCAGATTATAAGCATATAAACCAGTGGTTCTCAACCTGTGGGTCCCCAGATGTTTGTGAACTTCAGCTCCCAGAAGCCCCAGCCACTATGGTCAATGCTCAGGGCTTCTGGGAGCTGAAGTCCAAAAACATCTGGGGACCCACAGGTTGAGAACCACTGATATAAACCAAGAAAACACAACAAAACCAATTGATATTAATTTTTTGAAAAATAATATAGTAATGATGCAAGAACTGTAGAAGTCTTTGAGAGACCTGTGGGATTACGCATGCCTTCATTTTTTTCTATTTACCATCTCTTCTTTGGAATCAACCACAGCCAAGGATGCGTTGTGAGAAGAACAGTGAATACTGCTAGAGGTCCAGTTTCTTTCGATCACTGAAAAGTAGTAGCATTTCTCTTGATACCCGAGCCAGCTGTTTGGACAGAGATCAGCAAGGCCCATAGAGTGAAGAATTGGAGGTCTTTCCTTTGTTCTCACTGGTGATAAAAAGGATTTTAGAAATTACAATGTTAACAGCATTCGCCAAACTGCAACTGTTAGAATTTTAGTAGCAATAAGATTAAGCAGAGTAGATGGAATGAATCTAATGAAAAACAGTCTAATTTATTCAGAGGATATATCCTCAATATGTTAAGAATCTGAAAATTTTTAAAACAAACTGACAGATTGTACAGCATAATTGAACCAATGTAGCTTTTCACTCACCTTCCAATATAATGGTACGGATCATAAGAAGAAGAAGACTAAGCATCTGGATCATAATCACCAAGTAAAAACATTTTTCACATCTGACACACTTTCCTCTTTTGTAGCTGCCAAGTGCTGTTCAAAGGAGATCCTTAAAAGTAATTAAAAGAAAGGGTGAACTTGTACTCAAGAATTTTTTTTTCTTTTCCCTGACCTTACTCCTATCTCTTTGACTCTCCGTTAACATTCCCTTTCCTATAACACCCATTTAGGGACCTCTTGAAAGTAGACAAGCAAAATGCAAAGGCAACAGCTGTCTCCTCTTATTCGCTGTTCCCAGCACATCTATATTGTTTGGATGACCATTGATGAGCTTGCTGAAATCTTAACTTTCTACCCATTGCCACATCTGCAGTCATGTCCCACATCACAGGAGTGGCAGATACAATTCTGCATTGCTACGCCATCTAACTGATCTTCTAATATCCACAGTCAGTGCCACTAGCTATGTATCAAGTAACTATCAAGTAGCCATGACTATCTTCTTAACAGATAAAACTTTACAAAAGAAGTGCCTGTAGTGAAGATGTCAGCAGACCATGCTCTTAACTCAGAGTCAGGGAAGGAAATGCATGCCCCCTCCCCAAATAGACCTTCTACACAATTATAATATCTGCAGAGCACTTACCTCAGGGGTGGAGATTCCTTGCCCCTCAACCCTCCACAGACCAGAGGTTGTCAGAAGGTGATATGACAGGAAACAGACAGAATTTGCTTCCCAGTACTCTGCTACAGCCTACAGGAGGCAAGACTTGGGCCCTTTTCGCACACTGTTTCTAAAGCAAAAGGGCCCCTTGACTGTCGCGTAAATGGCAGGAGCGGTCCATACAACGCACTCCCATTTACACAACGCTTAAGAGCCTAAAGCGGACCGCGCACGCACCTTTCATTTTCGGCTTCAAGCCGAAAATGGTGCGCGGTCATGCAATGCTCCCAGGGCCCACATGCACTTACCTGCCCTGCGGTGCGTCGGGAGCCGGGCCAGTCGCACTTCCTGCCTCGGCACTAGCCTGCAATTCCCAGAGTGCGCTGTGGTAGAAAGGGGCGGGGCGTTCGCACAGCGCTTCTGCAACTGGCAAGCCAGCTGCGGTAAGGAAGGAGAAACGAAGTGAGTGCCTCGCGCAAGAGGCTGCTCGTGCGAACGCCACCCCCCATCTCCGCGAAAAGGTAAGATGTGGAAAGGGCCTTGGAGAAGGGATGGCATTTGGAGAGAATGGTAACAGGGACCCAGATCCCACACAGGCCAAATTTGCCCAGTGCCCAGAACTTCCCCTGCTTCAGTGATGTAAGGCCAGCAAAGCATATATTGAATAGGAAGCAGACTGTAAAGATGTGTAATGGGCTTATGAGATCAGCTGGGAAGGGTAAAAACTACACAATAAATGTAAATTTTAATCAGACCAATTCAGGAGACATTCAAACTGCACAATTATAGTGTTATTATTTCCCTTTAATTGCTATGGCAGCATCCTATGAATTCTGGGATTTGTAATTTAGGGAGGGGCATTTCTCAGCAAGGGAGCTCTACTGCCTCACCAAACTACAAATCCTAGGATCTCATATTGTCTTCCCATGGCTGTTAAAGTGGCATCATAGTTCTAAAATTGTGTACTGTGAAAGGACGTGAAGTCAGATTAAAAGTCTAGATAACAGAGTTTTCTGCTTACTTATATTGTGTACTTAAATGAGAGAGGATCTAGACATCTTTAAGGTCAAGGACTTACACATTCTTTCGCAATGGATGAACTATACGGTTACATGAGAAACTGTGAATGCTTTCTTCACCATTTTAAAAGAGCTAAATCTACACACGATATATGCAAATCATCTGTGATCAAACAGGTCTGAGGAGGAACACCCCGCAGATCTGTTTACTGGGGATAAAAATAGGACAAGCATACACACACTGACAGGGGGCTTCCCTTTTTTAGATGTAGATGAATAGGCCTGTCATTCCAATTTATGGCCCTTTCCGCATATGGGAAAGGAACCGCGCGAAAACGGGACTCACCAGATTTCTTCGGCGTCCGATTGAGTCCGTCGGGACGAGGAGCAGTGCGAGCTCGTCGCTCCGCACTGCTCCGGCGTCCAAAATGGTGGCTTCCGGTTGGTGGAGGCTCTCCACCAACCGAAGAAGCTCACCAGCCTAAAGCCCGCCCCCAGCAGATCTGCAGGCACACACTAGTGCGCACCTGCAAATCTGCACCGGAGCGCGGTGACGGAGCAACACAGAGTCGCGCACTCCATGCTCTTTAAAAACCTCTAAAAAGAGGTTTTTAAAAAACACGCCATGCGACCAGTTCCGGTCGCTCCAGAGCGGACTGAGGTGCAGAACTGCAAAAAGTAGTCCGTTGGAGGTCACTCTGCGCCGTTTTAATAGCCCAGTGCGGAAAGGGCCTAGGTTAGTGGTGAACTCAGAGCCTTTCTGGAGATAAAAGTACTGTCTGTCTTATCACAACTCACCATCTTGAGGATACTCAAGGGATTCTGTGTTCAGAGACACTCCGTTCATGGCTCCATTATCTTCTGCTGAAGATTGGTTCCTGTGACAGAAGCTTCAACCATTTTTCTTGAAGATATACAGATCTTAATTGCATTTAATAAACTGGTTCTTCCTGGAGATTTTATTTACGTGATATGATCAGACAGAACACACTTCAAGTACAATTTAACCATGCACTTTATTACCGCACTTCTGTGTGTTTCCCTAGCCAAACTGGCCAGGCTGTCTTTCCCTGGGATCCTATATAAAATGGTCTTTTTGGTCACTCTTCAGGCCAACATAAATAGCACTGCTTCAGATGCTGAAGTGACAGCTTTGTTTTATGAAGATATTCTTCCCTTGAGGTTTTTCTCCAAGATGTATCTGTAGTGAAAAGAAAACCACACAATAAAAACTGTTTATTCTTTCTTAATGTTTTAATAACCCAAATTTTTATTTCCACACGCAGTGTTGCAGTTTTGTTCGATGGCGGCTTGCCAGATTATTTTGGCTGTGCTTCTATAGCTATACAACAAATCTAGCACAATGGGCATAAAACAGCCTTTCCCAAACAAGTGTTCCAAGATATTGGACTGTAATTCCAATCCTCAGTCAGATAGAGAAGTAATTGGAGGCAATGTGAGTTGTAATCCAGTATTCTTTCATGATTCTGCTGGCTAACTGTAAGACGAAACAATAACCTCCACGTGAATTTTTCTTCTGTTGTGGTTTTTGGACTCCAGCTCACATCAGCCCTGGCAAGTGTAGCAAATGGTCAGACATGATGTGGCTTACAGTTCAATAACATTTGAAAGCCTTAAGTTGCGTAACCCTAGTCCATGGTTTATCATGACTATTTTTTTTATTCTGCCTACTTATTCTATTAAAATAAATAGTATGATATCTACAGGGTGTCCAAATATTATCTTTACAATTTCAATTGTATGCAGAATTGAAACCGTAAAGATAATTTTCAATCAGCCTGTACATCCTGCAGCTTCTGGGTCAATCTACTCCTTCTGTTGTATTTTTCCATATTATTTCAGCAAAGGTTTCATCAGGCGCTCTCACTGATAAAATTAAAGCCAAACAGAAAAGATGTCAGAATATTTACCTAGTTAGCAATGATACCAACTATCGTATCATCCAGGGAGAAATTCACAATGCTAAGTGTAAGACTTGTTTGAATGAGCATCTCTGTATATAGACCAAATGCATAGAGAGAAATAGACCTAGGCATTCCAAACCCAGCCCCAATATTCATATGCCTCCTGGCACTGCCTCAGTGGCAGAGCTTGGAGGGTGGGAGGGGGAGGGGCTATGGTATGTGGGGGCATGGTCTCAGTGCTTGGGGTGTAGGCAGGGCATGTGGGGGCATGGCTACAAGCCTGGATGCCCCAAAAATATTGTCGCCCAGGGCAAAGTGCCCTCCCCACCCCCCATTCCTAAGCCACCGCACTGCCCTGGTATCCTTGCAGTCAGCACAATGCCTGGAAGCAAAGTGTGAGCCTACACATACAAGCTCTCCATTCATTTGGACAGTCTCATGTTTACATAGAACAGTAAGCCATTTTCTTGTCTCTTCAAGATAGCTGTTCTCTGTTATTTTTACCCATTTGAGGAAAACAGTAGAAGTTTTGTGAAATGCTTGCACCAGGGCACAAGAACATGTACAGTGCTAAAGCTGATATCCTGCTAGTGCCTTATGGTCCTTGGCCATTGTTGGCCTGCCTGCATACTTTCCCTTGTTATCTGTCCCCCAGTTCTTTCTAATAACTACCCAGCACCAGGAGAGCAGTGTTCATTTTCACTTTTCCCCACTCCCTCCCGTTAACCAATTACCAAGTAATAGAACGTGATCTACAGGATACAGTGTAGCAGCAATTGGCACTGTTTACCATGTGTGATACATTCCAGCTTTCAGCAATGGTTACATACATTTCCAGCCATTTGGGAAGCATATACATTTGCATGTACAATACTCAAGCTCTGCAATGAATTTCCCTGTCCTTTATCTCCTAAACATTATGATAGGCATGCATTGCAACCTGACACTTGCACTCCTCTTTCAAAACTAGGGATTGATAACAACTGTGCAATTAAGTTATATATATGAAAAACCTCTTTTCAGACAGAGTAGCCAGTCTGCTTCTCCTGCCTTGCTCTGAGTGGACACAGGGAAAGGACTCATGTGAATGCTCCTTAAATTAAGGTTTAAGAGGCATAGGGGTGGAAGTGGGCTGCTGGATCTCTACTTACTACAGCCACAAAATGGAAACTGCTTTAGTTATCATATAAAGCAATTTTTTGTTTGTTTGTTTCCCAACATATCCCTCTATCTATCATATCAGCCATATTGAATAGATAGCATTCTGGTCACATGGGGAAGTTTTTCTTGTCTTGTCCCTGCTAAAGCGAATATCTTTATATGATCTCAAGCGACTAATTGTTTTATTGTCTAATCATTTGCCCTTGGTCTACAGTGGTAGTATCCTCCTTTTTGTTATAAGAACCTATTTGTTAATACTGTGCACTTTCTGAAGTTTCTAACTTCTACATATTGAATAAAATCACTGTGCTTACAGAGTTGTTATAAATTAAGAAACTCCAAGGCAAGAGAGACTCTGCATAGATACCGTGACCTTGACTGAACAAAGTGCTGATTACTTCAGTGCTGTTCAATTGAAGAGCATCCCAGCTGTGTCTAGTTTTGATAAGGAAGTTGCTACAAGAAGCTATCTCAAACC
Organism: Iguana delicatissima; assembly: GCA_948472985.1. Classification (NCBI taxonomy): domain Eukaryota; kingdom Metazoa; phylum Chordata; class Lepidosauria; order Squamata; family Iguanidae; genus Iguana; species Iguana delicatissima. The sequence continues at coordinate 86,833 of CAOKZL010002104.1, forward strand.
TTGAAGTGCTTGTAACTGGTCTTATACTGACATCTTGTGGTTATAAATAGAAAAATGTGTATATTTGATGTCTTTTAAGCATATATATACAATAGAAGCATAAATTTTAAGAGTAATATAAGGGTAATATCATAAGCCAATTATCATAAATTTATCATAAGCATAAGTTCATTACTGTGAGAAGTCACAGCATAAGATAATTGTTATATTCTAATTAAAAATTAATAATTGGCAAATTCTATACAAGATAAGTGTCAAGAAAGGATCAAACAGTTTAAGACCAGAAAGAAGGCGATGGCAATCACAAGAACTAAGGCTAAAATTCACACTTTGGCAAGAGGAAATCAACTCATTGAACCAACTACTACACTTACATAAACTACAGAATTATCAATGCTCCAGAAAATGAAGAAATTTACAACACAGATCACCTAAGAGCTCAAGATCATGCAAGCAGAGATGAAAGATGACTTGAAGAATGACAGACGAACATTAAAAGAAGAATTCAAAATGATGACTGCAGAAATGAAAAGGACCAACCGCTGAAGCTCGCCAGCCTAAAGCCCACCCCCAGCACTGGTGCAAGCCTGCAAATCTGCACCAGAGAGCAGGCACAGAATGGTGCGCTCCGTGCTTTTGAAAGACCCGTTTCAAGCGGTCTTTCAAAAGCATGCTTGATGACCACTTGGGGTCATTCCGGAGCAGGCTGAGGTGCAAATCCGACCCAGTCTGCTCCCAGGTGCAGACGTCCTCCCTGGAGGACGCTCTGCACCGTTTCTGTTAGCCCATGCGGAAATGGCCTTAGACAAACAGCTTCACTTTAGCTCAACACAAAAACTCACACTTTCACAGGACCAGACTGAAATGAAAGTCCCACATGGGAGGAAGCCCCATGACATTCAGCAGGTCTTACCTCTCACATCAAAATGTAGCAGAGTATGGTCTTAAAGAGTCTCTGTGCAATTAGCAATCTACATGAAATCTAAGACACACAAATCAACTATCGAGTCCTCACTATCAACCTAATGAGTGTATATAACTTATACTACATGAGATGCAGCATGAACTTTTTGACTGGTGACTCCAAAGCTTTATGATAATGTCATTTTTAAAAAATGCTATTCAAAAATAAAAAACAAGGCCAATAGTGGAGAGCCTGGGGAATGAGTTAGAAGAGACCAGCTGGAATTTAAAAGAAAATGTTGTTCTCCAAAACAAAACTGAAACCAGAAAAAAGAATGAGGAACAAAATACTTTCCCATACAAGGAATAAGGCTATAATAGTTATACATTCCTGCAACCCAAATTAAATTTAGGAATGATCAATACCATATGTCTATGTGAGAACCAGCACAGAGTAAGTGCTTCACTGTTGGAGGAGGATGCTGGGAGATCAGCAGCATTTCCACACTACATTCTTACAGTGCTATTATATAGTGCTATTATTCCACTTTCAATATCCTGTGGAATCCTGGGGTTTGCAATTTAGGGAACGGCCTAAACCTAAGGTGTGGAAATGGCCCAGAATTCAAATTCTTGTTAAGTTATGGAAACCCACTCAGTGACTTTGGGCAAGTCACACTTTCTCAGCCTCAAAAGAAGGCAATGGCAAACCTCTTTTGAAGAAAGCTTGCCAAGAAAACCCTATGATAAGCCAGAAGGCAACATAATAAATTTCTTAGAGCTAGCATGATGTAGTGGTCTGAATACTGAATTATAACTCTGAGAGATCAGGGTTCAAATCTTCACTCAGCCATGGAAGTCCACTGGGTGACTTGGGCAAGTCACAGCCTCTCAGCTTCAGAGGAAGGCAATGGCAAATCTCCTCTGATGAAATCTTGCCAAGGGAGCCCCAACTTCCCATGAGTCAGAGTTGACTTGAAAGTATATAACAACAAATTATGTATGTATATATGTATGCATGTGAATTATTGTGCTCCAAATGCTTAAAGATAAACAAAATCTTGCTGGAATCAGGGCACTCAGTTTTGTGCAAAAAGCATTAATGCACAGTGACTCCAGATGACAATTACAAATAAGAAAATACAGATATTCACGCAGTTCACAATATAGTGTGGGCCACCCTAAATGATATGCCTGCAAATCTGGGAGAGAGGCGTCAAGTAGATGGCACTGAGCCATGTCTAGCCAAAAGGTTTTTTGTATGCACAGGACAGTGTTATAGACATAATACTAATAACATCCAGTAAACATGTGGTGCTCCTATCATGTCATGCACATGTGAAGGGGCTTTTATGTGTTTGCATGTGGGCACAGTAGTGTACATCATTCAGTTGCCTGACCACAGAGCAGTCCAAGTTCTGATGCTCCCAGTAAATTCTTCAGGAAAAGGAGGAGGAAGGATTGAAGGAGTGGGGAACAGGAGTGGAGCCCTCTCTATTTCCACTCCACATCTGGGAAAGTTCACAGACCTGACCCTTTTTCTGAGAGCTAATCTTTTCTTTTATATCAGTTTTGAACTCATCAACACAGCTGCTCCCATTTTTGGACATTTATAGCACACACCTCTACTCTTTCATTCAGAAGAAAGGTCTCTTTCACGATCCACAATTACAGCACTCTGATATCACTGTGGCTGCCATGGCTCCATCCTGTGGAATCATGGTTCTTGTAGTTTCTTCAGATATTTGGACTTCTGTACAAACCCAAGGACTCTGTAGGACGTAGCCACAGCACCTAAGATGAAATCATAGCACTATAATTTTGCATTGTGAAAGGGTTCTTAGTACTTTTCATTTGTTTTTAGTTTTGATTAGTTCTCCTGTGTTCTTTTACTCTTATTCATTACTGATGAACAGGCATCAGTTTAGAACTGAAACAGCTTCCTTGGATTGAGGGGACCAGAAATAACAGCACTAGATATCATCTGTCTAACAATGGCACTATATCCCAAAACTCTGGACAACTATTCCCAATAGTTCTGTTACCATAAGAGGTAGGGGATTCTACGGTCCACCCACAATGCCAGCATCTCCTTAGAGTTTAGGGAATTATAGCTCAAAGGAGACCTGCAAGAAGAGGGTAACAGCAGGATCTTTTCACCTGTGCATACCAGTACTAACTGTAAAGAGAACTCTAGTAAAAAAGGTAAACAGAGTATTTTATTTGGATTGAGAAAGCACACAAGAAATCAGGCACTCTCAGGAATCATATATGGCTATCAGAAAGTCAGGCAGGAAAGGTTGTGTTACCCTGCTTGCTTGGAGCTCCCTTAAGGGGATTCCCAAAATCTGTCAAAATTGTGGGGAAAATCATCTCAGAGCACTGCTTTAGCTTTACAAGAGGCAGGGTAACCTTAGCAGGACCTTTTGCCCTATGTATACAGCATCAGACCAGTGAGCCAAACAAATTACAGAGTAAACCAATTAATGTTTTATTTAAAGAAAACAAATAAGACAAACAATCGCACCACTAACTAAATAAGAAATAGGAAAATGGAAATGAATTTTAAGGATAGCCAATACGACCTGATCACATAGTCCTGAGCAGCTGAAGAAAATGAGACTTCCTCGGGAGCTCGCTATACAAACTGGCAGCAAGGCGGGGTGAAACTCAAAAAGCGGCTCTCTCAACTATCAGAACTAGGAGTTTTTATAACAAAATTGTCCATGTCATAAACTTTGAGAACAAAGTTAACTTAGAAGTGGATCAAAACATCCGTGGTAGATCAATCATGCAGCCCATGTGCCAGTCAATGGGCACTTTTATGGTCTTGTTATTTATGGGCGCAAATCAGGTATCTTGTGAGATGAAAGGAATAGGTCATCCAGATTATCCAGATCCCAAAACAACAACCAAGGCTTTGAAATGCCCGCCTGAGAGAGGGGAAGTTGGAATTCCCGTCATTAAACGGCTGCTCCTTGTGTCTGCGTTTCCTCGGGACCCTTGCAAACATATGAGCCAGGGTGCCATGGAAAGGTCAAATTATTTTATATCAAAAAGGGATATCTAGTGCTATCAAAGTTTATGCCTAAATCACAGTTACAGTTGGATAAAGAAAAGTTGGTTGAAAAGGGTGATAGTTACCAGTTCAGAAGCAGAAGGTCAAAATGGAATGGCTCAGACAACTGTCTGAGGGTAGCAAGAATGAGCAGAGGCCTGGGTACCACATATTCTGTCCAAGTACTACAATTTGCTGGGGTTGAAGCTATTTCCTACCCTGAAGGAGGGTGAATGGACAAAGTGGTAAAGGAGTCTGGAATGAGGTTGTCTTAACTCTAAGTGACAAAACATTGATGGGAGTCATGACAATCTCTTAAGGTTTGGTCGAGCAGGGAGTCTAGGAAAGTTCTCCCTAGAGTGACATCTCAGGATGGTCTCTGATTGCTTTACCTGGGCAGTTCCGCCCTCTATTGTTCTTGACAGTGCTCATAGCCTGCAGCCTTGAAAGGATGATCACAAACCCATTAGCATTAGGCTTTCCTGTCTAATTCTCTCTGAACTCATGTCCTGACCATCTCTGAGGTCATTCTGACCTGGCAACAGGCTTACAGCCAGCACACTTTCAAACATGTGTTTCTGCCATAAGTATGTCCAATTTTGATAACAGCACATCCCACAGAGTGAGGGTGTATGGTGTGGTAACAGTTACATGTATATGGTAAATAGCAAAGGGGACCAAACCAAGCTCTGAGAAAGCCCTCTAGCCAACAGCCATGGGCAGGGGTTCCCCAGCACCACCTCCTGATTTGCCTCCCCAGGAAGGAACAGAACCACTGTAAAACCTCTAATGTCCATCCTGACAAAGGAGCCCAGAAGGATATCATGTTCGATGGTATGGAAAGCTGCTGAATAGTCCAGCAGATCCAACAGGGACACACACACCCTGTCCAGGTTCTAGCCTACTTCAATTCATCCAGGAATACGTGGATGTGGGAGGCCACTAAATGTCCTAGCACCTTGCACAGAAATGGCATATTGGAAGCTGGCTGGTAGCTAGCCTAATATGATGGGATCCAGTGAAGTCTTTTTCCATAATGGTCTTATAAATGCTTCCTTTAGACATAATGAGGCATTGACCACTATTGTAATCAGGAATGACACAACTGGACTCAAGCCAAAAGGGCATTCAGCTGTTGACGTGTCCAGAGGTGAAAGGAAAGTCCAAAGCTGCACAACATATATTATAGAAACATGAAATGTAAGAAGCATGAATCAAGAGAAGCTAAACATAGTGAAACAAGAAATGGAACATATAAACACTGCAAGACATGGGGTGAGCGAGCTAAAGCGGACAGGAATGGGACATTTTGAGTCAGATAATTACTCAATGTTTTATTTAGGACATGAAAATCTCAGAAGAAATGAGGTGGTGTTAATAATGAAGAGAGATATAGCAAAAGCAGTCAAAGAATATAATGGAAAGTCTGAAAGAATTATGTCAGTAAGACTTTAGGGAAAACCTATCAAATATAAACATAATCCAAATTTATGTTCCATTTACAGAGGCAGAAAAAGAAGAAAGTGAAAGAAAGTGAAAGATATCCAGGAGGAAATTTATCACACATCAAAACAGAATTTCTTGTTAATCATAGGCGATTGGAATGCAAAAGTAGGAAACAGAGCAGAATCAAAAACTGTAGGAAAATTTGACATATGATCAAGAAATGAAGCTGAAGACCAACTGACTGAATTTTGCAAGAACAACCATTTGTTCACCACAAACACATTCTTCAAATAACCCAAGAAGTGACTGTATACACAGACATCACTTGATGGCCAATATAGAAATCAAATAAACCACATAATCAGAAGCAGAAGACAGAGAAGCTCCATTCTCTTTGCAAAGCAAGACCTGTAGCAGATTGTGGCACAGACCATGAACTATTTATAGAACAAGTTAGAGTAAAGCTAAAGAAGAACACTAAACCAACCATCATGGTGAAATATAACCTGAAGGACATCCCTGTAAAATTTAAAGATAATGTGAAAAATAAATTTGCACTATTAAGCCTAATCTATCAGGAGTCAGAAGAACACTGGACTGAAGCCAGGGACATTGTCGGGGAGGAATGCACGAAGACACTATCTGTAGCCAAAAAGAAAGAGAAGTCTCAATGGATGACAGATGAAACTCTTCAAGCAGTTAAGGACAGATGAGAAGCAAAAGTAACAGGTGACAGAAATAGAGTCAGAATTCTGAAGGCAACCATTCAAGGACTTGGACAAGGGAGAAGGACAGCTACTATAATAATCAATGCAAAGAAATAGAAGATGACAACAAAAAAAGAAGAGCAAGAGACTTCTTCCACAAGATCTGAGAATTCAAAGGGGAACTACAACCAAGATTGAGAATGCTCTATGACCAGCAGGGGAGCATATTATACGATCAAGTATGAATAAAAAGATAATGGAAACAATGCAAGGAAGAACTGTGTAAAGAGATGAACAGCTGACACATTTAGTCAAAGATGAACCATATGAAGACAAACTACTAATTTTAGAAAGTGAAGCAAAAGATGCACTCAGACCACCTGAGAGAGGTAAATCATCAGGAACAGATGGCATACCAGAATCTACTCCAGTTCTAACTAAAATTTGTCAACAAATATGGAAAACATAAGCTTGGGCCTTAGGCATTTCTTGTTCCAAATACGGAAAAAGGTTTTGTTGTAGAATTTTAGGCATAACTTCACTTGCATGGGAAATTAATGCAGTGGTTACTGCAATCCCTAGTGTCCCTTTTATTGGGGACTGGAATGTACAGTGAGCATTTCAAATCTATGGCCCATTCATTTGTTTTCTATATTTGTTGACAAATTTTCCCCCCTGGCATCAAATAAAACGTTGCAAAAAGACAATTCTTTTTTTGGAAAAAAAAAGTTTTTGTCCCCAGATGCCCTCTAGAAGACATGGAGAACATTTTCACCATACCTCCCGGACTAATTTGTGCCCAGCAAAGGTCTTTTTTGAAAGAAAATTTAACTTCCACTTACTTCCTGTTGTCTAAAAAGGGCTCTTCTGGCTCTAAAATTGCTAAGGGGGGCTTAAAAAATGGCAAAACTGCTTCCCAATCCCTACAAGAGTCTTTTAGGGACAAAAATGGATTTTTTATTTATTTTTTTTGTGGGGAGAGGGGTTATGCCATTGGGGGTACAGCCCTCCAGGGTCTCCTGGGGGCTTATCTGGCTCTCTAGCCTTTCACATTTGCCCACCCCTGTCCTAGGGGATTTGAGGAGCATGCAGCCATGGGAATATTTAGACCAGCATCAAGGTGAGCCTAAATAAATTCCCTCCAATTACTTCTGGTAGACATTTTGGGGGACAGGGTAGATCCTGCTTCTGCCACACTGCTGCCCTGCTAGCCAGAGTCTGGAATAGCCTAACAAGGCCTGGAGACTGATACTGGATTGCTTGGTCCGATGGACCCCTTTTACACTTAGGATTCTGCAGTAACACTGCTAAATGCTGTTAGTCAAAATTATGTCAAATCAGGAAAGTAAGTGAGGCCAGATTTCAAGTGTTTGAGTATGGGATTTCTTTATCTCACTTTTCTCAGGGAATTCTATGAACAGCTCTTAAGAGTAAATTATATTCAGCTTCAATATATTTAACACCCTTCCATCCACATATATACAGTTTCAGTAGGGCAGCTTCTACGGTGGCAGGTTTAGAGTCATAAAAACCAGGATTCTGACTATTTAAAAAGTAAGGAGGAAGGAGAGATAGACTCAGTCTCACTTGCTTCTTCTCTGAAATCTGCCCCTAAACATTCATTTTGCATTCCACTTCTGTGCATCCAGAAACACAATCTCTCTGTTGTGCGTTAATGGCAAAAGAGTGATATGCTGTATTCACCAAGCAAGGCAAAGGGGTATTTTTGCCATGTTTTTGGGCATTCCGGGGTCAGTTTAGGCCCGCAAGTGGTTTTTTTAACAACAGGAAGTGTATGGAAGTGACTTCCTGTTCACTTTCTGTTTTTTTTTAAAAAAAGATATCTCTCTTGGACCTAAATTGACCCAGTATGGGCCCAAAACATGGTGGAAATGCCTTCCACACCCCTTATAAGGTTTGGAGGGGACATTTAGGACCAAAAATATTTTTGACTCCCTGGGGGACACAAAACTGGCCTTAGGCATTACAAACCTATCCCAAGTTAGCCAGAAACCTGCTTAGAAGCACAAAGATTGCAATGTTTGTTCCAGCCCTGCAGATGTCACCATTGTGCGACTAATAATACCCTATAATTTCTGACACGAGCTCCAGGTTTTCATCACGTGGAGAAGGTGACTGTGTGTACATAGATGACATCGGGCTCAGCAGTACCAGCTGCGCTACAGATAACCTCTTCATCTGCAGCCAGGATGATGCTTGTTTCAGGAGAAGAAAACAAACCACAACCTAAAGTGAAGGCTGCTTCTCTGCATCCCTGTAAAGCAAGCAATGCCCAACTCTTCAAGGACATCAGTATGAATGGAGAAGTACCTCTCTTTTCACCAAAGCCTTTGTCAGACATTGGAACACTGAGGCCTGTTGCTGCCATTTTCAGCCTTCCACTTATTTTTCTTTTCATGATTTAGAGAAGCTGAATGTGAGAGAGCTGGTATAGAACAATGGATTAAGAGCATGAGTGTGGGATTACCTGGAGACTCCTGTGTTTGTGCAGTTACAGGCCCTAGTGTCTGATGAGTTTTGCCAGACACACAAAGACTTCGCTAGTGCATTGTGCACCGCTTACTTTTTCTGCTCCTTCAGTTAACTTGGTCCGAGAAGAGCCCTTAAACCAGAGCGGGGGAATGTGTGGCTCTCCAACAGTTGTTGGGCTGCAGCTCTCATCAGTTCTAGCCAGAGTAGCTGCTGGTGAAAGATGATGGGAACAACACTCCAAAAGAATCCTGTGCCACACATTAATATTAAAGATAAATTATATTAAATATTAAATATTACATATTAAATTAAAGATTAAAGATTTTAATTAAAAAAAAACCTCCCACTATCTTATAAGACCACCACATATGATAAAATGTCCCCACCTTTTCATCACGTTTCCAATATCTTACATTTCCATTTTTAGTTATTTTTTGCGATCTTTCTGGTGTCATATACCATGTATGTAACATTTTTAAAAAAAATTTCTCTTAAATTTAGGCTTGGTATAAATTTGATATCTGTCTTCCATGATGACCTCACCCATGTTTCTAGTTCAATTGGATGTCCAACATTTTGTGCCCACCTTACCACTGTATCTTTGACAACCTCTGATTCCATTTCGCTTTGCAGCAAAAGTTTATAAAATTTAGAAATTCTTTTCTTCTGGTCCCCCCTCATCAATAAATCTAATTCATCTTCTTTTCTCTCAAATCCATATAGTTTTTGATCCATTTTAAATCTCTCTATAAGTTGTCTACATAGGAACCAATTAAATTCATACCCTGCAGCTTTTAATTCTTCTTCTGTACACATTCTTGGTTTATCTCCTTCCCTTTTCAGCAACTCTTGGTAGGTTAGTGAATATCCCTGTTTTGTTAGAGCAATTCTGTATGCTTCTTGAGGTGAGGTCCACATCGGAAGTCTTCTATAAAATTTATGCTTTATTTGTAACCAAACTTTCAATAATGTCTTCTGAAAACAATGGTTATTAAACTCTTTATTCACTGTTACTTTATCACAGCATAGATATCTGTGCCATCCAAACCTATTATTTATTCCTTCCAGTTCTTTGATTGGTGTATTTCCTACTTGTATCCAGTCTTTGATCATATCCAAACAACTTGCTTGATAATAGGTTTTTAGTGCTGGTACATCAAAGCCTCCTCTTTCTTTTGCATCTTGTAATATTTTAAATCTCATTCTTGGTTTTTTCCCTTGTCAAATAAATTTTCATAATTCTTTTTCACATTCTTTAAAAATCTTTTCTCTTCCTATTATTGGTAAGTTCTGGAAGAGAAACATAAGCTTTGGTAATAAAGACATTTTAAAAGCATTCATTCTTCCCAGGAGAGACAGATTTAAATTCTTCCATCTTTCCATTTTGCTTTTAATCTCCTTCCATTTCTTCAAATAGTTGTTATCAAATAATTCTTGGTTTTTAGTTGTTATCATAATGCCTAAGTATTTAACTTTCTTAGTTAATTGGTATCCAGATCTTCTCTCCAGGTCTGCTTGTTCTTTTTTTGTCTTTAATTTCATAATTTCTTTATTTAATATCATCGTCATTGTCTTTTCTCTATTTATCTTATATCCTGCCATTTGTCCATATTTTTGTAACATGTCCATCAATGGGTGAATTGATTCTTGAGGTTCCTCCAAAAATATAATTATATCATCAGCAAATGCTTTGTATTTTATTTCCTCAGTCGTAATTCTCAAACCTCGTATCTGAAAGTCTTGATTTATTGCAATCAGCAATGTTTCCAATATGGCTATAAATGGCAATGGTGATAAAGGGCACCCTTGCCGTACCCCCTTATTTATAACAAAGCTTGTCATTGTATCTCCATTTATAATTAACTTTGCTGATTGATCCTGGTAAATCATTTCAATCCATTTACAAAAGGCTTCTCCCAGGTCATATTCTTTTAAAACTTGGTGCAAAAATTCCCAAGAAATGTTATCAAAAGCTTTTTCTGCATTCAGTAAAATAAAAGCTATCTTCTTCCCTGGGTTTTTTCATAATATTCAATCCCATCCACAAATGTTCTTATGTTATTCTTCATGTATCTGCCTGGAAGAAAGCCTGTTTGACCTTCATGAATCTTGTCCTGTAGTGCAAGTCCGGTAGTGCAAGTGTTTTGCCAATATTGCCACCAGTATTCTGTAATCTATATTCAACAAAGAGATTGGTCTATAGTTCTTGACTTTTCTTTTATCCTTATCTTCTTTAGGTATCAAAACAATATTTGCTTCTCCCCAGGACTGCAGTTTCCCATAATTTTCTATTTCTTTCAAAGTTGCTTGATATGGGTGAATTAATTCTTTTACAAATCTTTTATAATATAACGCCGTGAAACCATCTTGTCCTGGTGCCTTCTCCGTTTTCAAATCCCTTATAGCCTTTTCTATTTCACTAAGTGTTATTGGTTTATTTAATTGTTCCTGTTTCTCCAATGATATTTTGGGGATTTTAACCTTGTAGAGAAATTCAGTCCAATTTTTCTCTTTTCAATGTGGGAAATCTTTTTTCATGGAATAATTTTTCAAAATATTCTTTAAACTTCTGCTTTATCTTTTCATGTTGAGTAATCATCTTCTTCCCATCTTTCAGTTCCACTACAACATTCCTCTCTCTCTTCTTCTTAAGTTTATACACCAACCATTTCCTGATTTTATTAGTTTGTTCAAACTGAGTCAGTTTCAACTGTTTCATCTTTTTTTCTATTTCCTCCATTGTATTCACCTTTATCTCTTTTTGTATTTTCTTTATCTCCACTTGTAGTGAGTTCTTCCATGGGTTTTCTCTAAATTCCTTTTCTTTTCTTTTTTTGAAGTTTGGTCATCAGCTCTTGATGTTTCTCTTGTCTTTTCTTAGCCTGGATCTGTCGTTTTTGTATAAAAAAGCCTCTCATCACAGCCTTGGATGCATCCCAGACTGTTCTCATATTCATATCTTCTCGTATATTTTCTGTAACATAATTTTTAAAAACTTCTTTTGCTTGCTGTACTATTTCCTCATTATTTAATAAACTGTCATTTAAACGCCATTGAAACTATTTTGCCTTCTCCTGCCTTTGCAACATCACTGGATGATGGTCCGAAATGATCTTGGGGAGTATTTCAATCTTTTTTATCTCTGTTAGCAGATGTTTGGAGGTGAGAATCATGTCTATTGGAGACCAGGATTGGTGTACTTCCACAAAAAGGTAAAATTCTCCATACATTCAATATTGATATTTCTTCGCACATCTCAAAAAAGGTTTTTTGCAATTTACCACTCTTTCCTGGGTTGCGCTTGTTTGGGGAGGTTGTTTTATCCATTTTGACATCCATCGCTCCATTCCAGTCTCCTGCTAAAATCCAATCTTCATACTCATATTCTGATATCTTTTCTCACAACTCCTTATAAAATTTCTTTTTATTTTCATTGGAGGCATATACTCCAACCAAAAATATTTTTTGCCATTTTTTGAAATTTCAACTCCTAGTATTCTTCCTACCTCATCTTCCAATATATATTTTTTGCTGCGATATCCTTTTCAACATAAATTACAACCCCCTTTTTTTCTTCCCATATAGAGAAGTAAAACATTGACCTAATTTAGAGTTATATAAGTATTTTTCTTGATCCTTCTGTTACCATTGCGTTCTGGCCTGACCTTTGGTGAACCAAAGATATCATTTTGATATCATGATTCGGCCCCACTCTGCCACCAGCCAAGTGTTTGTGAGGCGCGCCGAACAAGAGCGAAGCTAGGCATGGCTACTACTTGCTGCTCCCACCAAATCAAGCCAGATATTGCCAGATCTGCTTTAGACCTGTGAGCTAGGTACTTAACTGCCGAGCTAGCCGCATCTACATACCAGTCATACTATTGTCAATTCGGACTCTAACTCAATCATGCAAATTCTGACCTTTCGGAGGCTTTGTCTCCAATCGAAAACCTATTGTTCCTGCCCAAGACCAGACTAGCCTGCAGTTGTTCTTTCCCCTATAAAAATTCCCCGCTTTTGAGAGCTCTTTGGAACTCTCTCCAGATCGTCTGAACTTCACTTTGCCTTGCTACCGCTCGGTTCAGCAGATTCCCTTCGGTCGCCATACTGGGTTTCTTCCTCTTCAATCAGGCTTCTTCTGGACTACAGGACAGGTGGTGTATCACCCATTCCCCTTGAAATTCTCTTTTCCTTTCTAGTTAGGAGTGTGTTTGTGTTTTCCTTTAATAACTGTTTAATAAATCTTAATTGTTGTTTGAACCATTTGCCTCCTCACTGACCTGACACTGTAGACATAGGGTAAAAGATCCTCCTGCGTTGCCCTGCCTTTCGTTAGCCAAGAGAGTGCTGCAGCTGATTTCCCCATCTTTGCTTAGTTTGTTTTGGTTGTTTGGGTGCCCCTCCTGGGACCCCCAATTCACAGGGTAACACTTCTTTATGTGAGTTTCTAATAATACCATGATATGAGGTTTTATTCTTTCTAAGTGATGAAAAATCTGTCGTCTTTTTGCTTGTGAATTTATTCCTCATACATTCCAGGTTATTATCTTCATATTTTTTTTCTTAACTGTCTTTACTTTCGTTTCTTCTTCTTCTTCTCTTCTGATTCTGCCTGCTCGGACTCTCCTTCGGACATTGGGCTCATTTCCTCTACCATTGCCGTTCCTATTTTTGTATCTTCTGGTATTGGATCAGATTTCTTTTCTTCAGTCTCTACTGTAGCTGTTCCCTTTTTCATATAATTTGCTTGAAATTCCATTGCTTGTTGAACAGAATTTATCTTTCTTCTTCTCCCCTCATAGAAAAAGGAAAGACCTTCTGGTATCTCCCATCTATATCTTACACCTTTTGATTGCAAGTCCTTGACCATGAACACATATTCTCTTCCTGCTTCTCATGACACTTGGCGGCACGTCCTTGAAAATTTTTATTTCATTCTCATCTACTATTAGCTTTTCTTTATAATTTTGCTCCAAAATCATATCCCCCATCTTTTCTCTAGTAAAATATACCACTATATCTCATGGGAGGTCCCTCCATTTAGCCACAGTTGATTCAATTCTGAAGGCCTTATCTATCTCATGTTCAAATCTTGCTCTTTTTTGACCTATATATGGTGCCAAAATATCTGTTACCCTTTTACTTAAATTTTCCTCTTTCTGTTCAGGAAGTCCTCTCAGTTTCAAACTTCTGGTCTGTTTCCTGGTTATATGACTCTAAACCTGCCACCATAGAAGCTACCTTGCTGAAACTGTATATATGTGGATGGAAGGGTGTTAAATGAATTGAAGCTGAATATAATTTGCTCTTAAAAGCGGTTCATAGAATTCCCTGAGAAAAGTGAGATAAAGAAATCCCATACTCAAACACTTGAAATCTGGCCTCACTTACTTTCCTGATTTGACATAATTTTGACTAACAGCATTTAGCAGTGTTACTGCAGAATCCTAAGTGTAAAAGGGGTCCATAGGACCAAGCAATCCAGTATCAGTCTCCAGGCCTTGTTACGCTATTCCAAACTCTGGCTAGCATGGAAGCAGCGTGGCCAGAAGCAAGATCTACCCTGTCCCCCCAAAATGTCTACTAGAAGTAATTGGAGGGAATTTATTTAGGCTCACCTTGATGCTGGTCTAAATATTCCCATGGCTGCATGCTCCCCAAATCCCCTAGGACAGGGGTGGGCAAATGTGAAAGGCTAGAGAGCCAGATAAGCCCCCAGGAGACCCTGGAGGGCTGTACCCCCAATGGCACAACCCCTCTCCTCACAAAAAAAAAATCAATTTTTGCCCCTAAAAGACACTTGCAGGGATTGGGAGGCAGTTTTGCCATTATTTAAGCCCCCGCCCCCTTAGCAATTTTAGAGCCAGAAGAGCCCTTTTTAGACAACAGGAAGTAAGTGGAAGTTAAATTTTCTTTCAAAAAAGACCTTTGCTGGGCACAAATTAGTCTGGGAGGTATGGTGAAAATGTTCTCCATGTCTTCTAGAGGGCATCTGGGGACCATAAAAAAAATTTTCAAAAAAGAATTGTCTTTTTGCAATTTTATTATTTGATGTCAGGGGGTCCCTGGGGAATACATGTCACCTGTAGGCCACACTTTGACCCTCACTGCCCTAGGATCTATGTCTTGCCCCTATTTGACCAATACCACATTCCTTGCCAACGCCAAACTTCAGAGTTCCAAACTCATTGAGTTTCCCACAGTGAAAACATCTGCAGAGAGTGGAGAAGACCAGGATAGGGATTCGAATATTGGACCTTCCCACTTTTTGAGGCTGATGCTTCATTAACAAGGAATTCTGATCAATCTATGCTCCTGTGGAGATGTTTCCAGGATGAGATATTGCATCCTCAGCATTTGACAGTACTGTGGCAAATGGGAGGTTTTGGCAGGTTGTGGAATTTGTATTTGATTCCTCATAGAAGACTTGAGAGATGCTAATAAACTCACAGCACTAAGAACTTGACCTCTGAGGTGTTTAAAAAATTAATATCTGAAATTCCTATCCAACAGGTTTAATTTAGAAATACAGACAAATTTCAAATGTCTGGTGTTCACCTATCTCTGTACTGCTTCCATGTAACTATTTTAAACAGTGATCACAGAGCACCTCCTGAGTGTCAACTAATTAAAAGGCATCTTTGGATCCATCTGCAGGCTTTCAGAATGGAAAGATCTATGTTGAGGCGCACTGTGTATCATCAGGCTCTGAAAGCTAATCTTGGGACTGAACCCTATAGCTTCAGTTCACAGGAGGCAAACATTTATGAGCAGATGGAGTGAGGATGAACAAAAACCACTCACTGGTTTTTAAACTCTGATCCATTTGGCCACCTCCAGGCCTGTCCTGCCTCTTTGGAGATGCCAATCCAGTAAGGAAGAAGGCGGGTAAAATACACCAAAAAGTCCTAGGAGAAGGGAAACTAACTCATTATATATTTATTAAATATATAGCTAACCTTTCTGTTCAAAGTACAGTAAATTCTGCTTTAACACATGTTTTTACAATGTAAACTGGCAATAACACAATTAATTCATAGTGGACCATGGAAAACTATGGATCACTCTTAAAGAAATGGATGTGTCACAACATTTGATTGTCTTGATATGTAACCTGTACTCAGGACAAGAGGCTATCGTCAGGACAGAATACAGGGAAACAGAATGATTTTCAACTGTCAAGGGAGTCAGGCAAGGCTGCATTTTATCACCTCATCTGTCTAATTTGTATACTGAATCTATTACACATAAAGCAGTATTAGACTTGGAGGAAGGAGGTGTGGAAATTGGAAGAATAAAAACCAACAATTTAAGTTATGCAGATGACACAATCCTACTAGCAGGAAAGAGCAAAGACTTGGAATGACTACTGAAGAAAATCAAGGAAGAAAGTACAAAGGCAGGTTTACAGTTATACGTTAAAAAACAAAAGTAACGGCCACAAATCATAGAATCATAGAGTTGGAAGAGGCCCCAGAGGCCATCCAGTCCAATCCCCTGCCATGCAGGAACTCATATCAAAGCACTCTTGACAGATGGCCATCCAGCCTCTGCTTAAAAACCTCCAAAGAAAGAGACTCCACCACACTCTGAGGCAGCATGTCCCACTGCCGGACAGCTCTGACTGTCAAGAAGTTCTTCCTGAGGTTCAGGTGGAATCTGCTTTCCTGCAGCTTGAATCCATTGCTCCTTGTCCTAGTCTCTGGAGCAGCGGAAAACAAGCCCACTCCCTCCATGACATGACATCCCTTCAAATATTTAAACATGGCTATCATGTCCCCTCTTAACCTTCTCTTCTGCAAACTAAACATACCAGCTCCCTAAGCCGTTCCTCATAGGGCATGGCTTCTAGACCCTTCACCATTTTGGTCGCCCTCCTCTGGACACACTTCTGCTTGTCGAAATCCTTCTTGAAATGAGGTGCCCAGAACTGGACACAATATTCCAGATGAGGTCTAACCAGTGCAGAATAGAGTGCTATCATTGCCCTCTTCAATCTAGATACCCTACACCTACTGATGTAACCAAGAATCATGTTGACTTTCTTGACTTTCTCACACTGCTGACTAATATTCAACTTGTGGTCCACCAAGACTCCTAGATCCCTTTCACACGTACTGTTAGCCAGCCACGTGTCCCCCATCCTATATTTGTGCATTCCATTTTTTCTGCCTAAGTGTAAGACCTTACATTTCTCTCTGTTGAAATTCATTTTGTTAGTTTTGCCAGCTCTCCAATCTGTCGAGGTCATTTTGAATTTTGATCCTGTCCTCTGGGGTATTAGCAACTCCTCCCAATTTGGTATCGTCTGCAAATTTGATCAACATGTTCTCTGTTCCTTCATCCAAGTGATTGATGAAGATGTTGAATAGCACTGGGCCCAAGACAGAACCCTGTGGCACCCCACTAGTCACTTCTCCCCAGGATGAAAAACTGCCACTGGTGAGCAGCCTTTGGTTCAGCCAGTCAACCAATTACAAATCCATCTAACAGTAGCCCTGTCCAGCCCGCATTTTACTAGCTTCTTTGCAAGAATGACACGGGGAACTTTGTCAAAGGCCTTACTGAAATCGAGATATGCTACATCCACAGCATTCCTTTCATCTATCAAGCTGGTAAGTCTATCATAAAAAAAGATGAGATTAGTCTGGCATGACTTGTTTTTGGGAAACCCATGTTGACTTTTAGTGATCACAGCATTGCTTTCTACAATTAATTACAAACTGACTGTTTAATGATCTGCTCTAGGATCCTTTCTGGTATTGATGTCAGGCTGGCTGGGAGATAATTGTTTGGATCCTTTTTCTTTCCCTTTTTGAAGATGAGAAAACATTTGGCCTCCTCCAGGTGTACATGATTTACATCACTTTAAAGCAGATGATGAGGACATTGAAATAGTTCAAGATTTTCCATACTTTGCTTCAGTCGTTAATCAGAATAGAAACTGCATTCAGGAAATGAACAGAAGGCTAGGATTAAGAAGGGCAGCTATGAAGGAACTAGACAAGATCCTACAATTTCTGTGATTGGTTGTAAAAACTGGATAGTGAAGAAAGCTGAAAAGAATAAAATTTCTGTATTTGCCAGTGTATAAGATACACTTTATTCTCCCCAAAATAGGCCTTGAAAATAGGATGTGTCCTATATGACGGGTACGTCATTGTGAACCCTCCTTTCACCACCACCCTACACTGAGGCAAAATAAATACGAAAGAGAGGAGGTGAAAGCAGGACTCCAATGAGGCTCTGCCCATCCCTCTTCGCTGGTAGGGGGAGTGCTAAAAGACTCACTGCAGCAAGGCAGACTTCGGTCCTGCATAAAAGATGCTACAGTAATGCCTTTACTGGGGGAGAAATCCCTCCTTGAACTTCACCATGCTAGAGAATTATAGGCCAGTCTTCAATACCTCTTTCTTGAGCAAGATTCTTGATTGTATGGTGCCCTCTCAGCTCCAGGAGTTCCCAAATGAAACAGATTATCTTGATCTATTTCAATCCAGTTTAAGGCCTGGCTACTGGATGGAAACAGCTTTGATCACCTTAGAGGATGACCTCTGTCAGGAACTGGACAAGGGAAGTGTGTCCCTGTTCGTTCTGCTGGACTTCTCAGTGGCTTTTGATACCATTGACCATGATATCTCTGGGACCATGGGCCACTTCTCTGGGATGGGACTGGAATATTTTACAATGGTTCCATCCTTCCTTGTGGAGGGAAGTCAGGATATGGTGTGGGGTGATTTCACCTTCACTTGTTGACCACTGGCCTGTGAGTTTTCTCAGTGCTCAACTCTGTCTCCAATGCAGTTTTTTATCTAAATGGGGAAAAGTTATTCAGAATTTTGGGGTCCGGTGTCACCAATAGGCTGGTAACACTCAGCTCTATCTCTCCTTTCCATCTGATTCCAAGAAAGCTGCCTCAATACTCAACCAGTGTCTGTTATCCATAATGGAATGGATGATGGCAAACAAACTGAAACTTAATCCAGACAGCATAGAAGTTCTCCTGGTCAGTCAAACGGCAGATCAGGGAACAGGCAGTCAGCTTGTGCTGGATGGGGTTATGCTTGCCCTGAAATCTCAGGCTTCCAAATTAGGTACAGTCAACTCAACTCTGAGGCTGGATGCCAAGGTTTCAGCTGCAGCCAAGCACAGTTGTACAGTTAAGACTAGTGTTCTTTGAGAAGGCTCCAGTGATATGTGCCTTGATCATATCCTGTTTGGACTACTGCATTTTAACTTTTAGAAATGTATTCAGAAACTTCAGTGAGTCCACTAGGACTGTAAGAGACCAGGGTGCAAGTCCTCATTCCAGCCCTGGTAACCCTCTGTGTGACCCTGGGCAAATCAAACTTTTATCAGCCTTTTCTCAGCAATAGCAATCTTTCTCTGAATAAATGTTACCAAGAATACTCTATGACAAGCAGAGCTGTGGGGCTGGGAGGCCAGATCTTTGACTCCATCTGCATTTCTCTGTTTTTCTATTCTCTGCCTGCGACCCCTTCATAAACGGCAATATATATTTGTCATTTTACTTAGCAATATCAAATTTACTGTAGTAAAATGGTAGCACAGAGCATTTCATCAATATTACATGAACCATCAGGCTAGTTGGACTGACAGAAGATAAAACGTATTTGATTAAAACTTACCAAGAAAACTTTCCTAAATTCATATTGAAAGCAAATATGCAACAACGTAGGCATTGGATACATTTAAGAAAGGTAAAATATAAGTATTTATATTTTTATAATACTGTACGTTTTCATTTTGAATCCAATTCCCCCCAGAATTGCTTCAGACTCTGACTCTACGACCACAGTCTTGACAAGGTCGCCCTAAGTCTGAGCTGACTCGAAGACGCATAGCAAGAATTTTGTTTTTTTATTGGAATGCTGAGAACCAGAATTACAGTACTTGGAAATGTTAATTTTGTACTGAAACTTGCTCCAGCTAGCATGGTTACCAGCCTTATCAGCGGGGGCTGTTAAACTAGATCTCTCTCACGCTGCGCTGCCACAGCCCTCTAATACCACTTTTAACTGCCCTGGCTGCATCTTCTGTGATCCTGAGATTTGCAATTTGGTGAAGCCCTAGACCCAGGAGATCATTCACAACTGCAGATTCTGGGATTCCAGAAGATGGAGGTATCCAAAATGAGACCCAAGTTCGGTGGTTGTTTAGTGTGAAAATAGACCTCGCTTGAGGGCCCTCTATCCATCTCTGGGAACAAGGGCCACATATTTTCTCTGTACCATATTTGGCTGTTGGGAGAGAACTGTAGAAGCATCCTCTTGGCTCCAAAGTTGTCTGGCTGATACAGGGTGGGATATAAATGAATAGGAATAATGTGTGAAAAATTATGCCACAAAAATGGGCATTAAAAAGCCATACTGTAAACAAGTGTGACATGTTTTGTAAACAATTGTAAAGTCATGTAACAAAAACCCAAAACCAATCCCAAATTTACATGAGAAGAAACTATGAGTGAGAGCCAGCATGTAGTAGGGGTTTCAGCATTGAATTACAAGCCTAGAGACCAGGGGTTGATTCCCCACTTGGCCATGGAAACTCAGTGGGTGACCTTGGACAAGTCACACACCTTCAGCCCCAGAAAACCTCACAATAAGGTTGCCAGAAGCTGAAAATGACTTGAAGACACACAACAATAACATCAGCAAATTATCTATAAGGGACTGAGTGTGCAGTGATTTCCCGTACCTTGCCAGGGGACATTCAGAATCTTGACATCACAAAAGCCCTCTCAGTCAAGTCATCTTTTGTCCCACTTCTTTCATACGAAAAGAGTGTTTGAAAAGCTACTTGGAAAATGACTCAGCTATGGGAGCTATGGGAGCTATGACTCAACTATGGGAGAATTACTTAAGTTCACAGTGACAAGGTGAAATTTGGTGCTAACTCAAAAGACCAATAGGCTGTTCTTATATATGCAGAAGCATTCCTGTATCACAGCTACTGCTACACCAGGTAACCATTTAAATTTTTTTCTGAAAAACTGCAATGTTCCACAGGATCACTTCCTGATATTTTTTTGTCACAGGTATGCAATTCACATCCAGGAGATGTTGAAATGGCCAATAGCCAAAGACAGGGATGGAGTAGAGGGAAAAGTACCTCCCACCCCATTTGCTATAAAGAATAACTGCCATTGTCATACAAGAAGTGGACAATATATGTTGGCCATTTTTATATTCAATAAGTGTGAATAAAAATAAAAATATTCAGATAAGTACAGAGTCTTTCCGACAAATCCAGTGAAGATCGCTGCTGCATAGTTCAGAAGAAAAGCCATTCCTTCCTAAGGCACCGCAGCTGCCCTTCTCAGGGACTGATGCTGGAAACCTATGGAGAGAAGGAGACAACCACTGTCAGCCATAGGAGAGGTCTTGAGCAAGATGGGTACCCAGAATTTTTAAAAAAAGCATTTTGCACCCTGGGGCTTTGCACAGCACGATCTCATAGATAAGGTTGTGCTACAGACACTATAACACTGATCTGGATGTTTTCTCCTTCTCCTCCCCTGAGTTCTGTATCACCTGGCCTGAGGGAGGCCTTTGCAGAACTCAGAAGTTTTTTGAGACATTTGGGTCAGTCATGGTGCCTACTCATGATCAGCAGTGATCTTTATTTTTTTAATATTAATTTTTCTGAACATGTATAATCCTGTAGGTCCCATATAATAATAGCAGATACAATAACTGTCATAGTACAGGCTGTTATACTACCGATACTAATAATATATCAGGATATTCTCCAACATTTTGCAGGTGAAAACCAGGACATGTGTGGCTGAGCAACATCAGAATGTGGTAAAGATGACAAAAATTATTCATGAGGAAGAACAGAAAAGCTGGAAGAGGCTTTAGCAGTCTGCTTTTGCCTGAGCCTACCGGGAAGCTCAAGATTCCACCCCCTCCTTTCCTTCCTCCTCTCTGAGTTAACTCCCTGTAAACTACTTTAGCAGTTTAAACTCAGTTTGCAGCAGCTGAAGAAAGTTAAGGATAAAGGGGTGTCATACTGGAGTTTATTTCCAGCCTCTTCAAGCCTGACTTCCACCCTTGAAAAGGAGCTGGAAATTCCCTCAGCGTTTACTAATTCTTGCTGCCACCACCCACTGAATTCTGAATTAACTGAACAGTACAGTGGGACTCTGCTCAGTGGATTGCCAATCCCTATGCTTAAGGACCTTTCCTTCCCTCTCACCTCCCCCTTCTGAGTGAGAGAAGTCCTATGTAAACATGTGCCGATGACTGGCGTGGAAATGGAGAAGAAACAGAGGTTTTACAGAAAAGCATTTATTCAAGGCATGCAAATAAACAAGACAATAATACACATGAGAGGCTCCCCCTCCCAGGTACGCTTAAGTTACAAGTAGTTACAAAAACAGATACATTCTTTAGATCAACCAACCTCCAAAATAATAAACAGCCCTAACACGACTAACTATCTAATGTTCTAGTTACTCACGTTTGGGTTCATGGGCTTAGATGGTCTAAGAGAGGCATGTGGCCAGGAGGCGAGGCTTAGGCCTGCATCCTACGACTGGCACAGATCCCATCTCTAGGATGTTCGTTTGCTGTCTCTCTGCCACATGGCCTCTCAAGGATTTCTCCTTCTCCTTTGAAGCATCTCTAAGCATCTCGAAGATGCTCACCTCTTTCCTTTGATTGGGCAATTCTCCCCCCCGCCGTGACCTGTGAGGCTGACCCACAGTAAAAATGTAACCTAATCCCAAGACCTCATTAACTCTTGGTTTACCTGAAGAGGGAAGTATCCCCCTTCGGCCAAGTCTAGATAATGGGAAGCCCCATTGTCACAAGGGGAAAACTGAAAGGAAGAGAGAAAAACTGGCCTTTCCAAATCTGGTCAATTAGAGCAGTGGTTCTCAACCTGTGGGTCCCCAGATGTTTGTGGACTTCAGCTCCCAGAAGCTCCAGCCACTATGGTCAATGCTCAGGGCTTCTGGGAGCTGAAGTCTAAAAACATCTGGGGACCCACAGGTTGAGAACCACTGAATTAGAGGGTATGTATCAACATATACACATTGCCTTTGTTAGCTTTGTTAAGTGATAGGAATTATAGTCCACCACCTCTGGAGGGGCCCAAGTCAGTAAAGATTGCATATATCTGTGATCCAAGTTACATTAAGCATATTTTTTTCCAATATTTTTTTCCATTAAAAGCAGATATGGGGCCCTTGATGCAACTCATGATCACAGCTTGCAAGAGAGAGAGGTTAATTCTTCTTTCTCCGTGCCACTTTTCATCTGAAATTACCTGTTTACTTTTATGATTTTCCTCTGTTTTCAGTAATCTCTTGGATTTAAATCCATTGTGGTGGTAACAGTAACATCAAGTTGCCCGGCCTCTCCTCTGGCACAGTGGTCCAAAGAGCTTCCCAGTCTTCTGAAAGCAGGTTGTTAGAATATACAGAGTGCTGCAGGAGCAGAAGAAGATTGCTTTGCTCTTCTTTGTGCTCAGGAAACCTGTTTCTACAGTTGCATAAGCACTGTGAGATACTATTGTTGGGCATTACAAATCTCATTGACATATATGTTCTGTGTATGCTGTAGAATAAGTTGTCAGACATGTCAATTCTCTGTACACATAAGAATGCTATAGGCTTGGTAATTTCAGCAGTTTTTCTGCTCTGTGGTTTGTGAGTTTACTAAATTATTGCTTTGCAAAATCTTTTCTCCATAGATCTCTGAGTACTCACAGTGTCTGGTTCAGTGGGGAGCCATTCACCCAGACCCACTTCTCTGACAATGGGACCCGAAGTCCAAGCCATGCCTTCCTCATTTCTTGTTTGTTCTGAATGAATTCCTATAAGACGCAATTAATTGTTCATAACATGGATTGCTGCCTGAGCATCCCATCATTATTACGCAGTACTCTTCTACAGTATGCACATTCATTGATTCTCTTAGTATTTACCTGTCTGCAGTTGGTTTGCAAGCCAAGCCCGTGGGTCTTCTTTTGGCCAGTAATATATTAGAGAAACACAATTGTCCTACAGTATATTATCAACCGTTCAAAACTCACCCTGGCAGTGCGGCATACCATTCAGCATGAATTTCGGAGAATATGAATATCAAAAACACATAAACAGAATTTTTTCTTCCACTTTCTGTTTTAATACTACAGGCAATGCTGTACATCCACAAGCACATAGGCAGTTCCAAAAGTCTTTCTGTACTTTTCAGATGAAAGTTTCTGCCTTCATTTATGTACCCTGTCACTTCACTTTTCTGAAGACAGGCCTGCCTTAATGTTTTTCTGTGTGTGTACAGCCAGTGTGGTGTAGCAGTTTGAGTGCTGGACTACAGCTGTGTGACAGCAGGTGTCAGGATGCATGGATCTTGTCATAAGTCTGCTGGCTGTGTATTAGGATGACTGTAGAATAGCTTTACTAGGTTAAATAGGACTGTAGTTTGCTAAGTGCTACAGTGTATTGATTACCAGTTGCTACTATCTGGTTAGAACTTCTAAAGTATTCCAAAGCACAAAATGGTTAATTGCTACATTGTTTGATGTCGCTTTATATTCAGGACAGGAAGAAGAAGATCTGAGGGGGAATACAAAAGTAGTAGGAAGGTGTTATGAGAACAAACAATGCAAAGATAAGGGACAGCGAGATCTTCCCGCTCCCATGATGAAAGATATATTAATATCAAAGGGTCTGGGAAACTGCCTATAATGTGATGTGACATTTATGACTTGCACCAGTCATTGATATGCACACCTAAATGTACATGACAAGGGATAAAAACCGCACCCATCCAACATACTATAATATCAGCAGCTTTTCAGGAAAGTTGCTATGTTGCTTCCTTTGCTCCAAGTAAATGCTTCTGTTCAAACTGAACAGAAACTGAGTGAAATTTGTGAGTGCAAGTTATCCAGGACATGACAGCAGAGTCTGAATCCCTGCTTAGACATGGAAACACAACAACTAACCATGAGCAAGTCACATTCTCTCAGCTGCATAAGAAGCCAATGAGTTACCCTCTCTGAACAAAACTTCCCAAGAAAACCCTATGATAGCCACCTTCGGGTCACCCTAAGTCAGAAATGACTTGAAAGCACACAATAAGAACAAATGTACATAAAGGTGCACTAAAGACCATAGCAAACTGTGGTATGCCAATAAATTGAAAACAAGAGAAATTCAAGGGGAAGATGGTGGGTGTGAAGACAGGTTTTGTTCATATGACACTGAATCTTGATGTGGCATTACTTTTGAAACAATATAAATACATCAAAAATAGCTTTCTCTCAACAGCCTTGAGATTTTGCATCTTTAAAGGTTCCCTAGCAAAGAAATAATAAATACGCTGAAAGAGCAAAGATTCCATTCCTCAGAAAATTCAGTTATTCAATTCTACTTCATAATGCTTGCATGCTGTTGTGCTTCATGTAGCTTTCAGTAGGCTATCACAAACAAATTCAGAGCCAGGGAGATGAAAGGGAGAGCAGTGTACCATTTCTGCTTTGTAATTTGCCTTGTCTAGATGGCTAGGGGGCAACACTGATGGCTGGGATGCAAAGCAGTAACCACTGTAGCTTTTAGTTCTGTTGGATGTGGATCAGTAATTGTTGGTGGCTGTCATATCAATACAGCAGTGAATCTGCTCTAGGTTTTAATTAGAACTTTGAAGAAACTATCCATGGTGCTTAATTCTATTTCCCTCAAATAGACTGAGTACCATGGATAACAGTTTTAACATTTGGTCTAATATTTGGGATGTATTCACTGCTCCACTGACATGGAAGCCGCCAGGCACCACAGGTCTGGCTGGCAAATGTAAAAACAAACAAAAACAAAAAACCCAATCCACAACTGTTTAAATGCTTGTGCTCCAAATGCAGACTAAACATCCCTGAGAAACAGTGCTTATGTGGATGTGGATGGGTGACTGGGACATACTGGTAAATATGCTACTGACAAGTTTAACAGAGCCCTTATTTAGACAAATATGTCTATAAAAGTGCAAGGGGGAAGGGAAAGGGAGACTGCACTACAGATGGATTGATTCAGTCAAGGAAGCTCTGAGTTTACAAGAGCTGATGAGTAAGACACTTGAAGACTGGGGATCTTAGACATTTCTCATTCATAGGGTGAACCCTGTTTGAATTCTTTACCTTCTCTTCTTGATCATGGATCACAGCTAGCTGGGACTTCTTTGTTACACAATCTTCCTTGCTCTTCTCCCAGGACTGAATTGATGTAGAAAACCAGTAGCATTTGTGCTTGTGCAGAAGCCGAGACACAGGACACAGATCACAGCTTCCTAAGAAGAAAAGCAGGCATTATTATTTGGAATTACATCTTGGTCTCTCTCTACTATTTATCCTTCAGACTTATTAACATCAACCTGAAAGGCAAGGCATGGGTGGGATCTAAAATTTCAAAAAATTCTGTGCATTGTAACCATTATTTATTCCTTAAACTTCAAGACTGCTCTATAGCGTAGATTTCAGAGCAGTTTGCAGTACAGTGTTTGCTCATCAATTTACTTGGTGTTATTGCCAAGTAGCCACAGCAATCTATTAATGTCTTTTTAAAAGGACAACAAATTACTTATCACCAAAGTTAATGCTCTTCCATCTTACCACAGTGAATATCGTTGTTATAAAATCATGAGGAGATTTAGCTCAATTAAAGTAATAGTTTTCCATTGAGATAAATTTCTTCATCATTTTAAAACAATGATGTTCACTGTGGGACTGCAGCAGAATGTTGCAGTGTAGAGTGCTCCTGTTCCTGTTTAGGCATACAGTTTTAGAGGTTGTTCACACAAGTAGGGTGATGATCTATTCTGACTGTGTTTCTCTAGGCATTTACCAATCCTGTTTCTGAAAATCCTATTGCAATTGTTTCTAGGAATTAAACTTGAGACTTTCTATATCTAAAACATCTACATCATCTAACATAGAGCTATTTTTAAAATTCTAGCTTCGGTAATATTTTTCTAAGTTCGCAATACAGGAACTCAGCAAAAACCATGCAGTCAGTCAGTAACATCTTACAAACAGAAAAAACTGAGAAGAATTTGAAAGCAGTGCTGAAGTTTAGAAACTTAGTACAACAAGAAGCAAGCCATATATGAAAGGTCAAACCCAGTATTTTGAATTAGACTCAAGAAGCAAACAAACTGAACCAGTGAAACTCTTCTACAGGTTGATATATTCCACCTCCTCAAATCTGGACATATATCCTAATTATACAAAATACTTTTATTTGCATTCTAATTGTGCAAATTGAGCACATTAATTGTTGCATTTTTTTCTTCCACTATATTTCAACTTTCATACCATTTTTCACAGTAACAATTGATCTGAAAGAACCAGGACAGAGTAATGTTTAAAGCACAAAACTTGGAACAGGAAGACCTGTGCTCAAGTCTATGCTTGGTCATGGAATTTGCCCTACTTGCTCTCCTCACTCTCCCTTTCCTCTTACTCCCTCCCCTTCTCATCTCACCTCAAAACTCCCTTGGAGAGTGAGCAGAGCAAGCAGGGCAAAGCAAGGCAAGCAGGGCTTTTTATACTGCTGCTCTCACTGCTCACCGCTCTTCCCTCCTCCTGCTTCTCCCATCATCTCATATCCTCACAATACTTTCTTAGATGCTGTTGCTTCTCTACACTCTTTTTCCTTGTGCCTGAAAGGCAGGAGCAAACCTGTTTCTTACAGAACAATTTTATAGGAGTGCCTCTACATTTTGCTCCACATGTCAGCTACTACAAAGGCTAGAGATTTCCCGTTTTACCAAATGAAAACTTAAAAACCAGGAAAGATGATGGTCCAAATGGGCATTGTGTATCATGCCTAGCATCCAGGTAAAACCCATCCCAACCAAGAGCATGGCACACTTATCTTCCAGCACTAGTTTTATTAGACCATTTTCTGAAACTAATACTGAGGCCCTTTCCGCACCAGCCAATTAGAACAGGGCAGTGCGTCCTCTCACGGAGGTCATCTGCACCTTGGAGCAGACTAGGAGCGGACTACTTACTGGAGATCCACATCTCAGTCCACTCCAAAATGACCCCAAATGGTCCTCCAGCATGTTTTCTAAAGACCACAAAAAACAGGTCTTTATTTTCCTGGAACACGCCATTGCGTTCCTGCTCCCTTGTACAGATTTGCAGGCTCGCACCAATGCGAGCCTGTGATCTGCAGAGGGCAGGCTTTAGGCATGGTGAGCTTCAGTGGTTGGTTGGGACCCATGACCAAACAGAAGCCACCATTTTGGAAGCAGGAAGCCACCATTTCAGAAGCTGGAGGCCACCATTTTGGAAGCCAGAGGCCACCATTTTGGAAGCCAGAACAGTGCAGAGCTACAGACCTCGCACTGCTCCAATTCGCCCTGGACCAAGGAGGGGCCCTGCGGAAGAGCTTCAGGGACAGTCTGTGTTGCTTCAGACCCCAGAAGAAGCGCTAAGTAACGGCATGAAGTGATTCCCTCGCCTCATGCGGAAAGGGCCTGAATCTGAACTGGAACTACCAAATGATCTTCAAAAGCAATCCCTTGTATAAACATTACAGTAGCTCAGTCTGGAACAGTAACACTTGAATGATGGTGGAGGCAAAACCCAAATAATCAATGAGAGGACACAGCTGGTGGTACAACAGTTGAATTTGTGAAGATGTCCTCCTATTCATGGTTCCAGGAGTAAAATTAGTCCTAGGACAATGCTTGCCAGTTAGCAACATCTTCCCACAGTCTCTTCCATCCTATTGGCTACATAAAGAACGGCACTTGCACCTGAATACTGGAAATAATTTGAATTGTTTTTTAACCACATTAAAGAGGAGAAAAACAGAATGGGACAAAAGCTATTGGCATGAATTTGGATTCCAGGGTGTGTGTGGAGATGGTGAATGAACTAAAATTAAATGTTCATTGTTAGATGAGTTTGTAGATGTATTTGTTCTTATTTCCCTCAGTCAAATGTAGAATGTAATCTTTTTCTGCAAAGAAGACACCACTCCTTTATTGTCTAACTAATTTTGCTAATTTATGGTTGAGGTATTAGTAATAGAAATAATATTATAATTGAAAATGAAAAATGAAATGCATAGGTATAAGATGAATGATGTCTGGCTTGACCACAGTACATGTGAAAGAAATCTGGGAGTCTTAGTAGACCACAAGCTGAACAAGAGTCAGCAGTGTGATGGGGAAACTTAAAAAGCCAATGCAATTCTGGGCTGTATCAATAGGAGTATGGTGTCTAGGTCAAGGGAAATAATAGTAACACTCTATTCTGCTTTGGTCAGACTCCGCCTGGAATACTGTGTCCAGTTCTAGGTACCACAGTTCAGGAAGGGAATTGACAAGCTGGAACATATCCAGAAGAAGGTGACCAAAATCATAGAAGGCCTGGAAACCATGCCCTATGAGGACCAGCTTAATGAGCTGGGTATGTTTAGCCAGGGGAAGAGAATATGAAGAGGTGATTTGATAGCTGTGTTTAAATATTTGAAGGGATGTCATATGGAGGATGGAGCAAACCTGTTTTCTGCTGCTTCAGAGACTAGAACACAGGACAATGGCTTCAAAATTCAGGAAAAGAGATTCCATTTTAGATTAGGGAGAACATTAGGAAGAAGTTCTTGATGGTAAGAGCTGTTTGACAATGAAATGCGTTGCCTTAGAGTGTGGTGGAGTCTCCTTCTTTGGAGGTTCTTAAGCAGAGGCTGGATGGCCGTCTGTCAGGAATGCTTTGGTGGTGTGTTCCTGCATGGCAGGCGATTGGACTGGATGGCACTTGTGGTCTTTTCCAACTCTATGATTCTATTTAAACAATTTTCAGAACTGCATGTTCTTGAACTCAGGGATGTCTCTTTATGTCAGAAGGAAGTAATTATTGATAATAATTAACTGAAGCAGTGGTAATTAGAGGACATAGTTGTAATTTGCAATATGGTGGCCAAAGAACATAGAATGAATTTACCTCTTGTTGTGAATCCAACATCACACATTTTTTTTCTCAGGATAGACTTGAACCCCTCCAACATATTTCCTTCACTGTTTTGATTCACAGATAATGTAGTTGCTGTTGCCGCAACCTGTTTTTCACAATGCTTTATATTCACAACTGAAAGGGAAATAATCCAGGTTCATATAGGGATTAGTCAGAATTATTTGAGGCATGTGGATCCCACCATAAATCCAGAATTTGTAGATTTATATATTTAAGGATTTATAAAACCTTTTTCTCAGAATAATACATATAGGTTTATAGGCATTCTTTTATTATATTTATCATTTAAGATAAAAATTAAGGACATAAAAATCAGAAGTAAACATAAATGTCCAAGGTTATTAACAACATGTGTAGATGGATTATTCTTATTTCTCTTTAGGGGTAGTTTTTGTAGCTGCGTGGACTAGGGAGGCAATGTTTTCTGTTTCTTCTTTTGCACTTCTAAAAATTCCAGAGGGATTGCTGTGTTGATGTAGGCACCAATGCAAAAAGCGCTGTGACGTAGTAAATGCAGCCTATGCCATGAGATCCTGCATTGCATTTCTTCCTGAATGAGCAAGAACAGTTTCACTTCAGTTGTGCTTCCAGTCTGTGTATCTTTCCAGGTATTGATGTCAGGCTGACTGGTGATAATTGTTTGGGCCTTCTTTTTTTCCTCTTTTAGAAGATGGGGACAACACTGGCCCTCTTCCAGTCTGCTGGAGTTCACCAATTTTCCAGGGATTCTAAAACATTACTGCCAGGGGTTCAGAGATTACTTCTGCCAGTTCTTTTAATATTCTTTGATGTAATTTATCCAGCCCTGGAGACCTGAATTTATTTAGAGTAGCCAGGTATTCCTGCACTACCTTTTTTCCTGTTCTGGGCTGCATTTTCCCTACTGCATCATCTGCTCTTTTTTCCCCAGGTCGAGCACTGTTTTCCTTTTGGGAGAAGACTAAGGCAAAGCTATTAACAAACTAGCTTAAGTGTGCCCAGTGCGGGTTGGTCTGTACCTAGTGCCCCAAAGGGAGCCATCCTTCTAGCAAGTTATGAGTTATGACAGCCCCTCCTTTTGCTTCCAGGAAGTCCTCCTCCTTTGGAATTTTGACTCTAAACTAGGCATTGGAAATTGGGTGACAGAAAGAAAACACTTACAGATTTTGAGCCGTTTATCAGAATTTCCTATGAGTTTTGGCAGCTACCCCTTTTAGTAGTGAGAAGGGAGCGAGCAGGGAAAGCTTTTATTTCCAATCAACAACTGATCAGTGATAAGAGCTTTCTCCTGCATATGGTGATAACATATCTCCCCTTTTCAATGTACAGTGTAGGATAGTTTTAATATCTGGTAATTTGCTCCTAAGAGAGAAGTGCTCCCCCTCCCACTGAGGGACAGGGAAAGGGGCCTACAGAAGAAGCTGCCAGAGGTTGTTTTGTGGTTTGTTTGTTTGTTTTTTCAATGGAATTACTTCTGAGTAAAGTTTCTTTGTGTCTGTGTAATGCCACTTTCCTGTGGCAACATTTCTTGAATTCAGGCCAGTGGAGGGTTGAAAAAGGAATATAAAAGAATTTCTCTCCTAAGTTCCCAGGAGTCAAAACATATAATGTCCACCATAACTGATGTAACAAATTTCCTGAATGCATAATGTTATACTAGCTTCTCATTCAGGAGTAGAATAAGTCTCATATCCTATTCATGTGTATCCCCCAACAAGGAGGTCAGACTGCCAAGTTTTCAAGACATTAATGTGGGGTAGAGGCAGGCCTGTATAAGGCTCACCCCAAGTTTCTCAAGGTCTCACAGGAGCCCAGAACTTTCATGAGAAGACCTCACCTCATTCCAGCTGTACTCACAAGAAACAGAATTCTGCAACATTTGGTGTGTAATCTGAGGCTATTTTTGCTGCATACCAAATGCTCTGTCTGTTCTGGGAATTGAGTCCAATATTGGTTTTATAAAGGGCAGAATTTTCAGTGTCTGAATACAGGATGTCTAGTACAAAATGGGACTCCTGGGTAACCTACAAGGAGAGAAGGGAGGAGAAGGTGGGATGGTGGTTGTGTTATAGGGAGGTGTTGCCCTAAGAGGTGGGGGACTTTGAGGTCCACCTGCAATGCCAGTATCTCCTTAAAATTTCAGGAATTATAGCTCAAAGGAGACCTGTGAGAGGAGGATAGCAGCAAGATCTTTTCACCTATGTATACAGTACTAACCGTAGAGAGGATTCCAGTTAAAAGTTAAACAAAGTATTTTATTGGGAATCAACAAGCATACAGGAAATCAGACACTCTCAAGAGGCATAGAGGGTTATCGGAAAGTGAGACAAGAAAGGTTGAATAGAGAGGTTAGGGGCAAAGAGACTGATAGTTACCAGTCCTAAGAAGAAGGTCAAAGCGGTGGGGCTCAGACAGCATCTGAGGATAGCATGGAAGAATGGAAGTCTGGGGTACCATATGCAGCGTAGCACTCCCAGCGTACTACAATTTGCTGGGGTCAAAGCTGGGGTTTATCCTATCCTGCAGGAGGGTACATGGACAAAGTGGTAATTGCTTTCTCGTGGCATTGACAAAGGAATCCAGAATGGGCTGATTGTCTTAACTATAGATGACAAAACATTGATGGGAGTCATGACAATCTCTTAATGTCTTGGTCAGATAGGGTGCATAGGGAAAGTCTCTGTAGGATAGGATCATAGATTGCTTCACTTGATTGCTTCACTTGGTAAGTTTTGCCTCCTATTGTATTTGGGTGTGCAAGGGCCTGGGGGTTAAAAGGATTATCACAAACCCATTAGCATCAGGTTTTCCTGCCTAATCCTCTTGGAACTTACAACGTGGCCATGTTTGAAATCATCCTGACCTGGCACATGCTTCCAGCCAGCACACTTTCAAAAATATTTTCCAGCATAAATATGTTCAATCATGAAAACAGCACATCCCACAGAGTGGGGGTGCAGATTATAGTAACAGAGGGCCAACAAGTTGAGAATGGATTCAGAAAGGGAAGATTTTTTTTTAAGTACTGTGTAAATTTGCACATTAAAACATTTAAACATAAGAGATGGGATGTGGAAGGAGGAGGGGGATGTTTTTGCTACAGAAAAAGCTGAGGAGCTGAGAAAATAAGGGAAAGTTGTAACAGCACACACATACACACACACACACACACTTCTCTCAGACTCTTTGGATTCAGACTGCAAGCATTCTGGGCAGGTGGCAGGGCTCCTTTTTGGAATGGAAGGCAGAATTCCAAAATATTGCCAAGAGCTGGCCACCCTGGGCCTTGACCAAAGGACTGAACTCATAGACTAGCCCGCAAAACCCATCAGCCCAAGCAAAATTGTGATCTGAAACACTTGTTCTTCCTGCCTTTTATGGGCATTGAAGAATGAGCTGCCTAGTGTTTCCATTGCACGATGGTCCCTGCCCTAGAGCTACCAGAGCATGCCCCCAGGGCCAGGCAGCATCTGGCTGCAGATATGACATCTAGGTTAGGTGCCAAAGAAGACCTCACCATCCCAGACCTGAGCCCATGCTTAGGTGAATTTTATATTTCTCCCCCTCACTTTTTTATTCTACTTATTACAGAAGTGAACATCTGGAGGCTGTACCAGCCATATACAATGACATTGGCTTTTCAAATGAGTAGCATCCAGTAGCCTGTCTACAAGACAAAAACATAGCATTGCAGAAATAAATTTTGGATCCACTAGCTATTTTCACTTTTTTTTTTCCAGCTCTTCACAGGAACCATCAAATGTGGCAACTTTCTTTGGTCTTTAAAAAACTTATTTTTTCCACAGTTCATTGTATGTGACAACGATCTCAAAATGTCAAAAGAGACTTGGAACTTCCTCTATCCATAAGGTTTTGAATCACATACCTCATGTGGCTGGATAGGTGCGTCATGAAGTCAAACAATCAGTCTCTACCCAGTTGTATTTTGGCTACTAAGAAATGTTAGTTACTTTAGTTAGGCCAACTGCTGCCTATGCATACTTCCTGTCACTTTGTCTCCCTGGCCCTTCCACTCTGTCACTTAACACCACATAGACACTGAGATGAAAAATGCATTCAACAGCCCCCTCTTGTGGGTTCAGCATTTATGGATTTAATTGTTCATGGGCTGTTTTATTTTATTTATTAATTTTAAAAATTCCTACTAATATGTTCTCTTTAGGAATCTCTAGGTCCTCTAGTACAATTCTATGGTCCACTTCTGTTGCAAGTTGACAATAGTGTCACACTGGCGGACCTAGAGATTCTTACAGAAATGTTCTCTCAGATTAAAAAGAAAAAAAAAATTTGCAATGTTCACGGGTTTTCCACTTTTGTGGGGGTCTTGCTCCTCTAACCCCCACAAAATAGAAGGATCTACTGTAATGCCACTGTACTAATAAATCTATACAAACTTTCTTCATCAGGAAAATGCGTTACTAACCAGTTTCTTCGAAACTGAATTGAAATGGAAAAGCATTTGTACAATTTCATCTAAAAACCAACAGTGAATGAGGAAAAAAAAAAGGAAACTGAACAAATAAATACCAAAAAGAAGTACAGACACCAAGTTATTTAATTGGTTTGACAAGTTTTAAAAATGTTAAATGTATGAAGCGGGATTACAGGTGAAAAAATGAAAAAGTAAAAAGGGGAACAGCTAAATTTGCTTTAAAAAATTGGGAAAAAAATGACACAGGACTAAGAATAATGGTAAATTAAAATGCACAGAAACACATATTCAAAATAGAACAGCACTAAACTTTAAAAATGAACAGTTGCCTACAATTAAAACCTGTTAAAGGCTTTAAAGAACAAAGCAGTCTTTACATGGCACTTAAAATAAATGAAGGTATCAGGAAAATACATTTGGAGTAGTCTGGCTCCGGCAAGCCACCACCTCTGAATGTAAGGGAACTTTGGAAAAGGGCCTTACTAGATATTACCTGTGGATGAGCAGGATTGTAGAGGAGAATGTGTCCCTGTAATTTGTTTGCAAGGGATTGGATTCCAAGTTATTTCCCATTCAGATGAGAATCCACTCTATTAGATAGGAGGAAGTAACACTCAGAAGCATTTTTTGACAAATTTTCCATTCCATTCCCCGCAATCTCCAGCAGCACATCCCACATAGTTCCAGCACATCTCCTATCCTTCTAGAATAGATTTTCAGCAAGTATAAGGAAAGGACTGCAGAGCAATCACCAACAATAAGCAAGCGTTCTTTCCAGTCCGTGGGTCCATGGCAAATAATTTGAGCTTACAAGAAATGGTTATTTAAAAACGGAGAACGGTATCATTGCAACTGAAGGGACATTTCCCCAGGAGGTAATTCCAATGAACATCTGCTAAGCAAGCAAGCAGGTAAAGGAAATTTTCTTACCATGGAAACAGATTATTATTGTAATGTGAAATGTAAAAAAAAAAAATCTGTGATAGAAACACGAAAACACTTAGTTTTCATGTTTTCGCGCAGATGAAAAAAATTAAAAATATACGTTAAGAAACATTTCAAAGAAATGCTAACATTTCTGAGAAACATTAACAGTAAATTGTATTGTTTCATTACTTAATACATTTTTTTCATTTTGTAATGAAAAGATTTAGATCAAAATAGAATACTTTTTTTAAAGAAATGCAACACTGGGTCTCCATATAAGATCCCACTGAAATCACATGTGTTTATAAATATGTGCTGTTAGAATACTCACCCAAAACTATCACGGTTGCCACAAGTATGACATTCCAAATTATTCCTATCCAGAAAATAGCCTGGCGACAACGGGAACACTGGGAGACACCTGTAAAAAGTAGCCAGAAGTTCATGAAGCCGAAGGACGGGTGTAAGAAATGCCTGCAGTTTACATCTCTGCAATTACAATTGCAGATCAGGAAATACTACAGGGATAAAGAGGCCTGCAGAAACTGTCCTTTTCCTTCTTTTTCTACACAGTGTTACCCAAACCAGTCATTTATTATAGGCTTGCCACTGTACCCATCATAGTCACAATATTGAATGTGTTGTTGTTGTTGTTGTGGTGGTGGTGGTGTGTCATCAAGTGATTTCAGACTTATGATAGTTCTAAAGTGAACCTATCACAGAGTTTTCTTGGCAAGATTTGTTCAGAGGAGGTAGCACAGTGGTTAAATGCCAATACTGCAGCCACAACATTGTGAGTTTGATCCTGCAGGGCTCCAGCTTGACTCAGTCTTCTGTCCTTCCATAGGTCAGTAAAATGAGTACCCAACTTGTTGGGACCAATTAGCTAAACACATTGTAAACCACTTAGGGAGTGCTTCACACTGATAAGAGGTATAGAAAGGTAACTGCTATTGCTAACTGCTATTGTCATTGCCTTCCTCTGAGGCTGAGAGTATATGACCTGCCCAAGGCCACCCAATGGGTTCCCATGGCCAAATGGGGATTTGACCTTGGTCTCCAGAGTCCTAGTCCAACACTCAAACCAATAGACTATGCCGGTTCTCTATATCAAATATATTCATCAAAATTCAAAATATGTCCACCAAAATTCACTGTCAGTGGATTTGTACATTACATTGCCAATAACAAACCTTAAACTCTGAGTAGACTTAAGGTTAGTTATTGGCAAATCCACTGGCAGTTTGATTCCGAACAATTAATTGTGAGAGGAAGAGAATATAATTTGAATTTATCTGGATGATTTGGGATTCTACAAAATAAAGTCAGTACATGATAACTTTTACAGACCTCTCCCATTCCCTGCACCAGTTACCTAGCAATAAGACCAAAATTCTCCATGTTAGAGTTCCCTCCCATTCCAGATCCACTGATGGTACTGTATGACTCAATATTAATAGTAACAACAACAACAGAAAAGAAATTTGTGGCAAACACTTGAAACATGTTCACCTTAAATTGGCATGGAACAAATTAGTCACATTACTCTGCTGGACAGCTAGAAAGAGAACAAGTCACACTGCTAAGCAACTGCAAATGATTATAGATGATAAGACAGATAAACTATAATTGATAGCAGAGATGGCTTCCTCTGCATAATAATATTCTTGCTGGGAAAGGATGTGGGTTTGCAGAGTGATGGAGAAAAAAAGAGTTACAGCTTTAGATTGCCACTACAGCACTGGGCGGTGTGGGGGGAGGCAAGATCTGAAGAATGATGCACATGTGCGGAGTGAGTGTGAAATTTTGCAGAAGAGTCACACAAACAAAGCTCCTGCTGCACACATGCTTTGCAGCTCCATTCACCAATTACTTCTGCGGCTCTGGATGTGTGATTGTGCAGTCCCGTCTTTTAAAGACCCAGCTTCAGAGATATACATGAACCTTATTGTGCACTTTGCTAGTTGAAGAATTGTTAGAAAGAGCAGGTAGATCATTTGCAAAACTGAAGTTGCTGTGGTAAATAGTTCCAGGAAGCAAGGAACAAAACAGAACATAAAGAACATAAAGAAAACTCTGATTGTAAGCATTTTAAGAAAAGTAGCTGTTTTAATGTGTAGAAACAAAACAGCCTTGTTGCACCTTGAGGACTAACAAATTTATTATGTCACAAGCTTTTGTGGGCATTACCGACTTTATAAGACACAGGAAGTATTCACCTCAAACTGGCAAATTTATACAGTTGAAGGTTGGCACCTCTGTGGCTTTTTACAAGTGTACCACATATATTCCAAAGTGGCTTACAGACTCACTCTGACTTAATAATTTCAAGGTAGATTATGTGGAAAATAAAGTAAAATTGAATTTAAACAGGAAACTGAAGTTAATGGATTTAAAATATACGCACGCACACACAATTACTGGAGATTTAATTCAGTCGTGTCCCTCTATAGACAGAAGATTCTTTGTTCTAGTAGAAGTTTCTATGGGCAGAAAGTGTGAGGAAATGATTTTTCAAATTTCCCCCTTTTCTCCAATCCTCAAGTAACAACTTCAGGCTTTTCTAAAAGGTCCCTCAGCTGCCAAAGCAATTTTTGTGAGGGATAGCATAAGTAAGCTATAGTGGGGGGAAAGTGGAGTAGGCAAACTTGATTGTCCAGATGTCTCCTATAATGCCTAGCCAATATGGTCAGCAAACATGGAAGCTGTACTCTGAGGTATTTGGAGGACACTGGCTTGCTTTTCACCAAACTATTTTTGCCCTTCATATGTTCTTCAACAATATAAGTAAGATTCACTGAAGATCTTAACACTATTTCAGTACTCAGGTACTGATTGTGATTGTGGTTGCAATCTAAATACAGTTCTCCAGAAGGAAGAGAAGATGGACATTTCCAACACCCGCCAGAGGCATCTTTGGATATCAAAGATGTGGTGGATGGTTCAGGTCTTTTGAAAACAGCCACTCAAGTTGAAGAGCTGGTGGAAAAGGAAGATCCTGTCCCAACCCTATCTACTCTTGAGGATGTGTTTGAGGAGGACCCTTTGAATAAATGCATTGAAAATGATTCAAGCTGCCAGAGGTCACTGGTAAGAGTTTCATTTTTAAAAAATGTTGGGTGGGTTATAAGTTGAGAGAAAGTGGGAAGTATACGGACTAAGTGTTTTTCATTCCTCTTTTTCTTCACACAGAAACAAGACCTTCATGCTGATGGTGTTCAGAAACAACTTGGCAAGAATTCATAGACTATAAATGTTTCACCTACTCCTGAGGAGTAGAAACATATCTATTATTTCCACCAATAAAAAGTTGTTTGTTTTACATTTGTGTAATTTTCGTTGGGAAAATTTCAGGGCATGGAAAAGTCCTGAGTGAGACATCTTATTCACCATGTCTTGGGGAATAAAGAGCAAAAAGCTTAAGAGAGGAGAGGAGAGGTTTCACAATGACTTGCTGGTCAAAATGCTTACATACTACACAGACCAGCCACAACTCATTTCAAAAGAAACAAGATTGCTGTATCTAAAGTGGATTCTCAATGGCAGTCTGGTCTAGTTGATATGCAGCAGTTTTCCAAGTATAACAAAGGGTACAAGTACCTTTTTAATAACCGTAGACATTCTGTCTAAACATGCCTGGGCTATGGCTTTAAAGGATAAAACCACTAGAGAAGTGTCCAATGCTGTTAACGCTATTTTCAGGCAAGAAGTTTAAAAACTTGACAAACTGCAAACAGATTGTGGCTGAAAGTTTCTAAACAAAGCTGTATTTCAGCTGTATTTATTGTGGTGGGGGTTTACTACAGACCTCCAACCCAGACTGAGGACTTTGATGACGCCATCCTGAACCAAATGACTGCACATTCAAAAAGGAGAGATACAGTAATAACAGGAGATTTCAATTACCTGGATATATGTTGGCAGTCAAACTCTGCCAAGACAGCAAGGTCCAGCAAGTTTCTTGCTCGTCTTGCAGACAATTTCATAGTCCAGAAGGTGGAAGAAGCGACAAGGGGATCAAATATTCTAGATCTGATCCTGACCAACAGGGATGATCTTGTTAATGAGGTAGAAGTGGTTGGATCTTTAGGGGGGAGTGACCATGCCCTTTTGGAATTTGGCATTCAGTGGGAAGGAGAAGATAAGTGTAGCCAGACACTCATCTTAGATTTTAAAAAAGAGGACTTCTGTAAATTTAGGGAGCTGCTGGCTGGAATTCTATGGTCAAGAATAGTGAAAGGGAAAGGAGTTCAGAAGGCATGGGAGTTCCTTAAAAGGGAGATACTGAAGGCACAGTCTAAAACTGTGCCAATAAGGAGGAAAAATGGAAGGCATCTGAAGAAACTGGAATGGTTGACTAAAGAACTCTCAGCTGAGCTAAGTGTTAAGAGAAACATGTACAGGAAACAGAAGAAGGGGGAAACCACCAAAGAAGAATTTAAGCAAATAGCCAGGAGATGTAGGGAGAAGGTCAGAAAGGCTAAAGCACAAAACGAACTTAAGCTGGCCAGAGACATTAAAAACAATAAAAAAGGCTTTTTAAAAATATGTCCGCAGTAAAAGGAAAAAGAAGGAGATGATAGGGTCGCTGCGCAGAGAAGATGGCGAACTACTAACAGGGGGAAGAGAAAAGGTAGAAATACTTAACACCTTCTTTGCCTCATTTTTTTCCCGGAAGGATACAAGCACTCAACCTGGCGGTAGGGGAGCAGGGGAGGAAGCAGGGGAAATAAGGCACATAATAGGTAGGGAGGTGGTACAGGAATACCTGGCCACACTAGATGAATTCAAGTCTCCAGGGCCAGATGAATTGCATCCTAGGATATTAAAAGAATTGGCAGAGGTCATTTCGGAACCGCGTACTATAATCTTTGAGAAATCTTGGAGGACAGGAGAAGTTCCATCAGACTGGAAGAGGGCAAATCATAGAATCATAGAAATGTAGAGTTGGAAGAGACCACAAGGGCCATCCAGTCCAACCCCCTGCCATGCAGGAAAACCCTCAAAGCACTCCCGACAAGTGGCCATCCAGCCTCCGCTTAAAAACCTCCAA
Source organism: Iguana delicatissima (assembly GCA_948472985.1). Lineage (NCBI taxonomy): Eukaryota > Metazoa > Chordata > Lepidosauria > Squamata > Iguanidae > Iguana > Iguana delicatissima. The sequence goes on from CAOKZL010002104.1 coordinate 126,864, forward strand.
GGAAGGAGACTCCACCACACTCCGAGGCAGCACATTCCACTACTGGACAGCCCTGACTGTCAGGAAATTCTTCCTGAGGTTCAGGTGGAATCTCCTCTCCTGCAGCTTGTATCCATTGCTCCTTGTTCTTGTCTTAAGAGCAAGAGAAAACAAGCCCCCTTCCTCCTCGACATGACATCCCTTCAAATATTTAAACATGGCTATCATGTCCCCTCTCAACCTTCTCTTCTGCAGACTAAACATACCCAGCTCTCTAAGTCTGTCCTCATAGGGCATGGCTTCCAGGCCCCTCACCATTTTGGTTGCCCTCCTCTGGACCTACTCCAGCTTATCCATATCCTTCTTGAATTGGGGTGCCCAGAACTGGACACAGTATTCCAGATGAGGTCTAACCAAAGCAGAGCAGAGTGGTACCAATACCTCCCTCGATCTAGACACCATACTCCTATTGATGCAACCAAGAATTGCGTTGGCTTTCTTGGCTGCCACATCACACTGCTGACTCATGTTCAGCTTGTAGTCTATTAAGACTCCTAGATCCCTTTCACACGTACTGTTAGCCAGCCACGTGTCCCCCATCCTATATTTCTGTATTCCATTTTTTCTGCCTAAGTGTAGGACCTTACATTTCTCTCAGTTGAAATTCATTTTGTTAGCCTTGGCCCAGCTCGCCAATCTGTCCAGCTCCTTTTGAATTTGATCCTGTCCTCTGGCGTATTAGCAACCCCTCCCAATTTGGTGTCATCTGCAAATTTGATCAGCGTGCCCTCTATTCCTTCATCCAAGTCATTAATGAAGATATTGAACAGCACCGGTCCCAGGACAGAACCCTGTGGCACCCCGCTAGTCAGTTCTCTCCAGGATGAGAATCTGCCATTGGTGACCACCCTTTGGGTACGGTCAGTCAACCAGTTACAAATCCACCTGACAGTAGCCCTGTCCAGCCCACATCTTACTAGCTTCTTTGCAAGAATGTCATAGGGAACTTTGTCAAAGGCCTTACTGAAATCAAGATATACTACGTCCACAGCATTCCCTTCATCTATCAAGCAAGTAACTCTACCATAAAAAAGAGATAAGATTAGTCTGGCATGACTTATTTTTGAGAAATCCATGTTGACTTTTCGTAATTACGGCATTGTTTTCTAAGTGATTAGAAACTGATTGTTTGATGATCTGCTCCACGATCTTTCCAGGTACTGATGTCAGGCTGACTGGGTGATAATTATTTGAGTCCTCTTTTTTTCCCTTCTTGAAGATGGGGACAACATTTGCCCTCCTCCAGTCTGCCGGAACTTCTCCTGTCTGCCAAGAGTTTTCAAAGATTATAGCAAGAGTTTCCGCAATGACCTCTGCTAATTCTTTTAAAATCCTAGGATGCAATTCATCTGGCCCTGGAGACTTGAATTCATCCAGAGTAGCCAGGTATTCCTGTACTACCTCTTTACCTATTCTGTGCTGCATTTCCCCCACTTCCTCACCTGCTCCCCTACCACCAGGCTGAGTGTTTTTATCCTTTTGGGAAAAAACTGAGGCAAAGAAGGTGTTGAGGAGTTCTGCCTTTTTTCTTCCTGCTGTTATTAATTCACCATCTTCTCTGCGCAGTGACCCTATCATCTCCTTCTTTTTCCTTTTGCTGCGGACATATTTAAAAAAGCCCTTTTTATTGTTTTTAATGTCTCTGGCAAGCCTGAATTCTTTCTGTGCTTTAGCCTTTCTGACCTTCTCTCTACATCTCCTGGCTACTTGCTTATAATCTTCTTTGGTGATTTCCCCCTTCTTCCATTTCCTGTACATGTTTTTCTTAACACTTAGCTCAGCTGAGAGTTCTTTAGTCAACCATTCCGGTTTCTTCAGATGCCTTCCATTTTTCCTCCTTAATGGCACAGTTTTAGCCTGTGCCTTCAGTATCTCCCTTTTAAAGAACTCCCATGCATTCTGAACTCCTTTCTCATTGACTATTCTTGACCACGGGATTTCAGCCAGCAGCTCCTTCAGTTTGCAGAAGTCTGCTTTTTTAAAATCTAAGACGAGTGCCTGGCTACACTTGTCTTCTCCTCCCCACTGAATGCCAAATTCTAATACGGCATGGTCACTCTCCCCTAAAGATCCAATCAGTTCTACGTCATTAACAAGGTCTTCCCTGTTGGTCAGGATCAGATCCAGAATATTTGATCCCCTTGTCGCCTCTTCCACCTTCTGAATCATGAAATTGTCTGCAAGACAAGCAAGAAACTTGCTGGGCCTTGCCGTCTTTGCAGAATTTGACTGCCAATATATATCCGGGTAGTTGAACTCTCCCATTATTACTGTATCTCTCCTTTTTGAATGTGCAGTCATTTGGTCTATGAAAGAGCCATCGAGGTCCTCAGTCTGGCTTGGAGGTCTGTAGTAAACCCCCACTATAATATCCCTATTGTTTCTCGCTCCCTTAATTCTTACCCAGATGCTCTCAACCTGGCTTCCGGTGTTCAAGTCATGGATCTCTCCACAGGTGAGAACATCCTTGACATATAAGACTACTACTCCTCCTTTCTTATTTGGTCTATTTCTACAAAATAGGCTATACCCCTCTATTCCTACATTCCAATCGTGAGACTCATCCCACCAGGTCTCAGTGATGCCTATCAAATCGTATTTATTTTGTTGTACTAGGAGTTCAAATTCATCTTTTTTGTTTCCCATACTCCGCGCATTAGGGTAGAGACACTTAAGTCCCCGTGCCCTTCCTGCAAGTCCCATAGCATTGTTTCTACACCTCCCACGACTGGATGCTATTCCTATTTGGCCAATATCATTTGGGCCTTTTTCCCCTGCACTTGCTGAGTCCTTGTCCTGAATAATCTTGTCTCCCTCCCCAGCTGTACCCCATCTTCAAGAAAGGAAATGTTGTTCCCATCTTCAAGAAAGGAAAAAAAGAGGACCCAAATAATTATCGCCCAGTTAGCCTGACATCAGTACCCGGAAAGATCCTGGAGCAGATCATTAAGCAGTCAGTTGCTAATCACTTAGAAAGCAAGGTGGTAATCACGAGAACTCAACATAGATTTCTGAAAAATAAGTGATGCCAGACTAATCTTATCTCTTTTTTATGATAGAGTTACTAGCTTGATAGATGAAGGGAATGCTGTGGATGTAGCATATCTTGAATTCAGTAAGGCCTTTGACACAGTTCCCCATGACATTCTTGCAAAGAAGCTGGTAAAATGCGGGCTGGACCGGGCTACTGTTAGTTGGATTTGTAATTGGTTGACCGACCGAACCCAAAGGGTGATCACGAATGGCTGCTTTTCATCCTGGGGAGAAGTGACTAGCAGGGTGCCACAGGGTTCTGTTCTGGGCCCAGTGCTGTTCAATATTTTTATCAATGATTTGGATGAAGGAATAGAGGGCATGCTGATCAAATTTGCAGATGACACCAAATTGGGAGGGGTTGCTAATACGCCAGAGGACAGGATCAAAATTCAAAATGACGTGGATAGATTGGCGAGCTGGGCCAAGGCTAATAAAATGAAATTCAACAGAGAGAAGTGTAAGGTCCTACACTTAAGTAGAAAAAATGGAATACAGAAATATAGGATGGGGGACAAGTGGCTGGATAGTAGTACGTGTGAAAGGGATCTAGGAGTCTTCACAGACCACAAGCTGAACAGCAGTGTGATGCTGCAGCCAAGAAAGCCAATGCAATTCTCGGCTGCATCAATAGGAGTATGGTGTCTAGATCAAGGGAGGTACTGGTACCACTCTACTCTGCTTTGGTTAGACCTCATCTTGAATACTGTGTCCAGTTCTGGGCACCCCAATTCAAGAAGGACATGGTCAAGCTGGAGCAAGTCCAGAGGAGGCGACCAAAATGGTGAGGGGCCTGGAAGCCCTGCCCTATGAGGATAGACTTAGAGAGCTGGGTATATTTAGTCTGCAGAAGAGAAGGTTAAGAGGGGACATGATAGCCATGTTTAAATATTTGAAGGAATGCCATGTAAAGGAAGGAGAGGGCTTGTTTTCTGCTGCTCCAGAGACCAGGACAAGGAGCAATGGACTCAAGCTGCAGGAAAGGAGATTCCACCTGAACCTCAGGAAGAACTTCTTGACAGTCAGGGCTGTCCGGCAGTGGAATATGCTGCCTCGGAGTGTAGTGGACTCTCCCTCCTTGGAAGTTTTTAAGCAGAGGCTGGATGGCTATCTGTTGGGAGTGCTTTGAGGGTGTTCCTGCATGGCAGGGGATTGGATGGATGGCCCGTGTGGTCTCTTCCAACTCTACATGTCTATGATTCTATGATTTAACAGCATGGGGTCCATCATTTTGTCCCCAATTGTGAAAACAGGGCAGGGATTGTGAAACGATTTAATAGAACTTTAAAAACAAAAATTGGGAGGTATTGAAGCAGCTAATAATACTTTTACCTATATTGATGTGCTTCCACTATTTCTAAAAAGTTATCAAAATTTTCACCATACAATCAAAGTGAGGCATTCCTAATAGGAAGGAATTTGCAAATTTTGGGTAAATTCTTATGAAAAACAAATTGAAATGAAATTCCCTCCTGTTCCTTCTCCTTACCAATTGCTTACTTCAGAGTTTTCCTGTTACAAGAATTTTTAACAATGTTTTATTTTGATAGCACTGTCATCACTTTCTGCCTCACTCCTCAGCAAGTCATATTTATACGATGTCTGTGAGATAGCTTTAACTCTATCATACTGTTTTCATATTGTTTTGCACATTCAAAAAATTAATGACATTTTAATATGATCACTCTTGCTTAATTGCATTTTAACTTAATTGCATTTTAACTTTTTCTTATCCAATTCTTATTAGTTTTTTAATTTTAACTTTTTTGCAAGCTGCCTTTAGGCTCATTGTGGTAGAAAGGCAAGAAATTAAGTAAGTAGTAAAACAAATTCTATTCTACTATTATCAGCACTCAAAAACTTTCTTTGGATGGGATCAACTGAATATTGGGATATTGTTACTCATGAGTAATAGTGAAAACTGAGATTTCTTCATATTTAAATTGTATTTTGCTTTGACATTGGTTTTTGCTCATTTTCAGCCTTGAACTTTGTACCTATTTGTGATCTTTGTACCTATTTCTGATCTTCAAAATGAAGACTTCCCGTGATTTCTGAAGATTTCAAATGGTCATTTCTGCCTTTCAAAGATTAGACTGTGATCCCCCCATTTTGTTTTTAGACCAGTCTCAAACATCAGCCGTATCCTTTGCTTGTTCTCTTTTGTTATCTCCCAAATTTATGTTTTCACTTTGCATTTTTTTCTTACATTTTACGGGGAAATGAAATGTGCTTTATAGGTTTCAGAGTGTAGCACCATGTCGCCTTCTGCATTTCTGATTCTTCCTCCAAACTGACCTATTGTTTACAAGGTACCAAAGCAGTTCACACCATCAGTGTGTACCTGAAACAACAGTGTTCACCCAAAGCAATTTAGCCCATCCCTCAAATAAAACACTACAGCTCAGACAGGTAAAATCTGAAGATGCCAAAGGGCCTGGAATGGGTACCTTGTTTTCCATCTGGAGAGGTAGCTCTTGCTGAGACACTTCTAGGCCTCTTGGACTGGATATTCAAAGCAGTATAGCCTTCTTCATCTTCCATTTGCAAGCAAAGTATGCAAAGAAGCTCAGAACTGCAGACTGTCAGCAAGGTAGCACAGAATGTTTGCTTGTGTAGCCTGGGTGGATGGTCAAAGACCTCTGCCTGAGCAGCCCTTCTCTTCAACCACAACCCCAGTCACACCTCATCAAAATATAATAAACCACACAGTGGAGAGGGGGAAGCAAAGTGGGGGTTTTTTTCTTAATTCTTAGGTGAAAGGGTGTTGAAGAAATTAAATGTCAACAGCATTTTGGTTCATCCTGTTTTTAGTCTGGCTTTGGCTTTGGCGTCTGTGAGAAATAGCTGAAAGGACCCATAAAACAATTTAGCACAGGATCAGCTGAAGCAATAATGTTTATTAAAAGTATGTTTCTCCAGAAGCAGGCGCTCCCCAAAGAGAAGGATCTCAATATTGAATACCTCATGTTTTATCCCCTATCCCCACTGCAGGTTTTCCCTCCCCTGGGATCCCGTTGGATAGGACCCCAAAGGTTACAGCCTATCAGGTTCGCCTAAGAAGTCCTGCCTCAGTTTATATTTTCCCCTCCCCACTATTTAGTGCCCACTTCTCTTGTTTACAGTTTTCCTTAAAAGGAATGTTCACGAGCTGCCCATGTCTTCCCCTCGTGTATCTTTATTTCTCATATTACGTTCAAGATGTCTTATTAGCAGTTTCAAAGTACTCCTTTGTGTTCTGGTATGTCCCTATCAATCAGTTTACTCCTTGCAGATAGCCTTGTCCTGTCTGGTGTGTTGTTATCAACAAAGTCTGAAATACACCAGCCACCCTAAAGATCCAAGGTCTTTGAGGCCCTCTTTTATTCTCTTACTATTTCTGGAAAGCAGTTTACTTTAGACATAGTGTATTGCAGAGGCCAAAATACAAAATATACTGGAATCTATGTGTACATATATCTAAAATGTTTGTTATACAAATAAGCTAAAATATATTCTACTAATACATGCTATTAATTCTGTATACCAACTGCAGAAGCTAAAATATATGTTATTTCTCTCAGGCTATGTAAAGGATCATAGCAAAATCATTGTTAAACAATTATTAAGGCTTGCATGAATGGCCGTGGAGAAAGGTGGCTTCATATTGTTGTACAGGCAGGGGCTCCCTTGCCTTGTTCTAGTCTGTATGTATCAGTCTGTAGAGGAAATTGAGAGAAACAAGAGGCCCTTTGCAGACACATCCCTGGATGCCTAGAGTCCTGAGCAAGTGCCTGGAGAGCAGTAAGTGCCTATGTTGTGTATGAGAGAGGCGAGCTAGAGTAGGTAGAAGCAGTGATGGGGGCATCAAGCCAGTTTGGGTTATGCACAAGTAGTGAAGGGAGCTTAGCAAGGTTGAGGAGAGGTTCAGTTGTGAGATCTCAGTCATTCCAGAATCCAGCAGTCACAATATAATTGATACCACAAAGGAAAGACAATGAGATATACAACATAAGCAAGTCCAGAGGTCACCCATACAAATAGTACACAGTTGCAAAGGTCGCTTACAGTCAATTAAAACAACATACGGCTAACAACAACAAAACCCACCCTGTTTGTACAAAATTTTGAAAAGAATTTTTAAAAATTATTATATTAAAAATAGAAAGCTGAAACAGCTTAAAACAGAACATAATTTTTTTAAAAAGATAATAGCACAGGATATCCCATGAACATCCCCTTCAGCCATATGAAGGAAGAGCCAAGGGCTGGCCTAACTAAAAATGTCATTTCCTGCTTAGAGAAGATGGCCAGCTGAACATCTCCTGTGGAAGGGTTCGCTTGAAGGCGTGTGAGCAGAGAGAGTCAGCTAAAGTCTGGTAGTTGTCATTTTCTTCACATGAACAGTGGTTTGTGTTAAAAGCAAGCCCTCTATTTCATGTGGATCTTACCCATGTGATGTAGAACTCTGAACATTTAGGTTTTCTGACCATGTGGAGAGCTCTTCCATTTAAAAAGATTGCTCTCAACATGAAGAGAGCTATGATAACTGCTCCCCTTTCTTGTGTGTTTATTTTAATCCACTTTTGAACCCCTGAGTAGGTCCATACACAAGTTGAAAGAAGGCCCTTTTTGCATCTCAGCTGTTTGCACGACGGGGGAGGGCAGCTCACGCAAGAAGCCTCAGCAGAAACGCTGCCGCTTCCCCGCTCCTTCATACCGCAACTGGCTTCCCAGTGTTGCGTCCGTCACTCTTGAGCCCTCCCCTTCCTTCCACAGCGCAGTCTGGGAGCTGTAGGCTGCACTGGGGGAGGAAGCGCAACCCGCTCACCTGGGACGACGCATCGAATGGAGGTAAGTGCGCGAGGCCGCCACGAGCATTGCACAAGCATGCATTATTTTCGGCTTAAAGCCAAAAATAAAAAAATGCGCAGCTGCCCCACTTGAGCCTCATGAGCGCCGCGCGAGTGGGAGTGCATCATACGGAGCGGCGCTCCCACTCACGCGACGCTCAAGGGGCTCTCACGCAAAAAAAAAGCCATGCGAAAAGGGCCGAAGTGTTAACATCAATGAATCCCCTGTGATAGAGAGAGACTCAGGATGTGTATAAGATTTCTCAAATAAGCCCAGTTTGTTTCAGCCAGGAAATATTTGTATGGCCTTGTTCCGGGGCTGCTAAAAGAAAAGGAGGCAGGACAATCCATATGTAATAATAATTATAGGGTTACACTAAAGAATTACGAGAATATTTACTGTACTTTGTTTTAATTGGATGTAAGTCACCTTACGTCCTACATGTTATTTGTATTTTTAACCTCTGGGTTGCCTTATGGTATAAGTCTCATTGTCTTTTCTTCGTGGCATCCATTATTGTGAGTGCTGGATTCTGGAATGACTAAGACCTCACTACTGTACCTCCATTTCACCTTGCTAAGCTCCCTTCGCTCCCTGTGCATGACCTGGACCAGTCTGACACCCACGTCACTGCTCCTCCCTACTACAGAGTGCCTCTCTCCAGGCACCTGCTGCCCGTAGGCACAGGACCCTGGGTGTCTATGGATGTGCACACAAAGAGGTTCTTGTGGTGTCAGTGTCACCCTATTCTCTGGGGGTCCCAGGAGGGACACCTAAATAACCAAACAATAAAACACAACCTTGGGGAAAATTAGCTGGAGCACTCACTTAAGCTAGCGAGAAGCAGGGTAACTTAGCAGGATCTTGCAACCCAGCGTCTACGGGGTCAGGTCAGTCAAGCAGCCAGACAGGTTTAAAGTAATAAAAATGATGTTTTATTGAATACAGACAAATATTAAAGACACCACAGTCACATAGATAACTAGGGAATCAGAGATTGAATTGGGGATAGGGATTTTCAGGGGGAAGTGGGTGATATGACACCTGTCGTCCTGGACCTTAGGAGAGAAGCCAGGGATGTGGAGAAGCAGCTCAGCTCAATTAGCTGAGGGGAGCTTGCCAAACGAAACGGCAGCAAGGCGGGATGGAACTCTGGAGTGGGCCGAGCGATCCAAGGAAGGTCTTGGAATCAGGGGTTTCTATAGGGAGAGGTGTGACTGCAGACTATGCCTTACTCGAGGAACAACAATGAGGTTTCGGTGTGAAACAATGTCTCAGAAAGGTCACAACTTTCCATGATGGAATCATAGCTGAATTGACAAAGAGGTAGCCAATATGCAAATACGCAGCGCTTACCAGTGGACAGCACAACCTTTGTCCAGCAGTCTGCTCGGGGCAGGAGGCTTTTGTTAGTATCGCGCATATGTAATGAGGTGTTTGCCGGAGAGGTCCCTGAAGCGACGAACTGGTTGTATCTGGCCTGCCTGGGTGGAGAATGGAATGTCCAGCAATTATTAGCCGTGCCTGTTTGCGTGCTTGTCCAGTGGCCTCGCAAACACGTGGAGCGGGGTGGCAGAGGAAAGCTGAATTAGTGATATCAAAATGATATCTAGGGGTGTTCCCAAGGAGGTCTAAACTGCAGTAACATCAGATTCCTCTACAGACTGGCACACACTAACCAGAACAAGTCAAGGGAGGCTCAGTGTGTATAATGATACAAGACCACTTCTCTCCACACACATTCATACAAGTCTTAATGACTGACAGGTACTTTGCTGTAATCCTTCACATGACCCCAAAGTCCAAAGCCAACCTACCAGCTGAATAAACCAAACGCTGCCAACATTTCATTTGTTCAATGCCTCTGCACCCAAGAAATTTTTTTAAAAAGCGTTGCTTCCTCCTCTCCACGCTGTGGTTTATTATATTCTGATGAGGTGCGACTGTTGTTGTGGTTGAAGAGAACGGCTGCTGAGGCAGAAGTCTTTGACCATCCACTCCAGTTACATAGCCAACCTTCCACACTACCTCGCTACCAGTCTGCATCTCTGAGCTGTTGCTTTGCAGCCTTTGCTTGCAAATGGAGGATGAAGAAGGCTATACTGCTCTGAACATCCAGTCTAGGAGATCTAGGAGTGTGTCAGCAAGAACTGTACCTCCACCAGGGAAGCAAGGTACACCTTTTAGTCCCTTTAGTGTTTTCAGTTTTTGCCTGTCTTAGTTATAGTGTTTCAGTTGAGGGATGGGGTAAATTCCTTGAGGTACAAACTGTTGTTTCAGGTATGCACTGATGGTGTGAACCACTTTGGTGCCTTGAAAACAATAGTTCAGTTTGGAAGAAGAGTCAAAAATGCACAAGGGGACATGGTGCCCCACTTCGAAGGAAAGCACAATTCATTTCCTCCCAAAAAATGAAATGCAAAGTAAAAACATAAGTTTGAGATGTGGATAACAAAAGAGAAAAATCAAAGTGTACTCTTGATGTAAAATTGAAGGCTTTCATGACCAGAATCCATAGGTTGTTGTGGGTTTTCTGCGCCGTGTTCTATTAGTATTTTCTCATGACGTTTCATCGGTCTCACTTCCATGCCACCATATCCTCTGAAGATGTCAGCCACAGATGCAAGTGAAACGTCAGGAGAAAATACTAATAGAACATGACCTCAAAACCTGAAAAACCCACAACAGCCTATGTACTCTTAATGTTTTAAGTTGGTCTAAAAATTTGGGGAGGGAGTTCAGTATAATCTTTAAAAGGGAGAAATTACCATTTGAAGTCTGCATAAAAACATAGTCAATATCATACAGAATTTTCACTTTTAAGATCACAAACAGGTACAGAGTTCAAGATTGGAAATAAGCAAAAACAGAATGCAAAATAGAATTTAAGCAGGGAGAAATCTCAATTTCACCATTATTCAGAAGCAAAAATATCCCAATAATTAAATAATCTCATGCAAAAGAAACTGGATTAAGAGCTGATAATAGTAGAATGTATATTTATTTCCTTATTTAATTTCCTTCCTTTCTACCAGAATGGGACTGAAGGCAGCTTACAAAAATGCTGTAAAGAAAAAGAAAAAAACTGTGAATTTGATACTAAAAAGTTAAATACAACTAAGCAAGTTATCATATCCAAATGTCATTAAATTTTTAAAAGTGCAAAATCTTATGAAAACAGTACAACAGAGTTCAAAAGGCAGCACAGATCCCCATAAATATGATTTGCTGCACAGAAAGGCAGAGAGAGATGGTTCTCCCATCATTTTAACATCATTAAAAATTCCTATTGCAGGAAGACTCTGAACTGAGTGATTGGTAAGGAGCATGTATGGGAGAGAATTTCATTCCAGTTTTTTCATAAGAATTTATCAAAAAATGCAAATTTCACCTTATTAGGAATTTAAAATACTTGGGAATTTAAAAAAGAATGTGAGGGAAAGAAACTCTGATAGATCAGTGCATCCAGGTTCAGGACTTTCAGTGTTCATATACTTAAACTCTGGATTTGAAACTCTGTGTATTCAGTTGTGTTAGTACTGAATTACAGTAGCCATGTCTTTTTCTCTCTATAAGCACATTGATATGAGCTTTCCCTTTTGTAATGTGAAGTATTTTGTGGCATCTCTGGCCATTTCCACACTACACTCTTATAGCGTGATTATTCCACTTTCAACATCCTATGGAATCCTGGGGTTTGCAGTTTCGGGAGGGGCCACGTGGCCCCTCCCAAAACTGCAAACCCCAGGATTCCATAGATATTGAAAGTGGAATAATTGTGCTTTAAGAGTGTAGTGCGGAAATGCCCTCTGTCAGAAATGGACAATTCAGGTCCATTCGCTTACCAAACCATTTTCTTTCAGTGGAGGTGGAAACTGATAAAACTGGACATGAGAGTGTCTGTAATATGTTAGAAACCATGTGTTCCAGATTTCTTTGGGGGTGGGAGCTAAGTAAAATTAAATATGATGATGACGATAACAGAACTGGTATCCAGCACGTTATAAACAATCCAGATCAAGTCTTATCAGCATTGTCACTGGTGGGTTTTGCATTACATACTGCTGTTTTGTTCCTCACATTGGTATCCCATCTTCCTCCATGGAACTTAGAATAGCATATGTAGCTACCAATAAAAACACGCACATAGAAGAGAGAGAGGTATAAGCATACAGTCACACACTCATTATGGTCATAATAATCTTCTAAAGTAGGCTGGCCTCCATTAGTGATCGGACTCAAATCCCCTAGTGACTCCTCTCCTACATTCTATGGGCAGACCATATACCTTTATGGTCTGCCTATACCTCTCTTTCCATCCCACCTGGCCCTGGAAAGCAGATTTGATGTTCCTGGAGCACACTGCCATTGCCTGGATGGGCTCATTTGAACAGTGGGGAGAAGACCAGGCAGCACACAAGTGAAGCTTGCAGTCAAGGAAAGAGCTGAGGGCATTCTCCTCCTGGATCTTCAGCACCTCACTAAAGACAAAGATCAAATTTATTCTCTCAGGTGGAGAACTGCAGATGGAGCCAGGTGCTACCTGGGTGCCTCTTTCCTGTCCTAGTTAAATGTTCATAGCAGTGTATTCCAGGTGCTTGGAAGCAGCATTAAGGGAAGTAAGAATCTTGGACAAGGACATAGGCATGTATAACATCAGATCAGATACATGTATATCATGAACAGGACAGCAGTAGGTGAACTGAATGGTGAATGAGGGATACAAGCTCAGGTGTCTCCAGCCCAAGTCAGACATGCTAACTACAACATTGTCCTCTGTCATTCCACTATTCTGTGACTGCCAGCTTCTTTTATTAGAGAGATATAAAGGACTCCTGCCACATCTTGGAAACCAAATGAGAAAAAGAAATTTCTAGCTCAAGGCTTGTGCTTTCTTTTTCTCAGCTAGTCTCAAAGGTGCAACAGAATTTCTTTATTTCTTCATTATCTCTTTAAGCTTCAATAGACTAGCAATAGACCACCACACTTGTAGCAGTTTTCAAAGAGATAGCTATATTAAGTCTGTTTAGTATAAAAAACAAAAGAGAGGAAGAAAGAATCAAGAGGCACCTTTCTTTACTTTAGCATGACCTTTCCAGGATATTTCCATCTACCTTTTCAGATGTGCTGATGAAGTACAATATTCAGGCTGCAGGTATTTAATCTCAGTTACATAGTTATGGAGGTATGATCAGAGCATAATGGGACATAGAGAGATATCAGTTGTGAAATGGGCCATAAACTTTCAAAAGGCTGTGTAAGAAGATATGAATCTGTCAAGCAGCTGCTCTGTTAGTCTTGAGATGTGAAAGCCAGACATTCTGCTTACCTGAAAATCAGTTCTGTTGAAATGAGAAACTGATCTGAGAATTCTTCTGATATATAGGCAACTGTGATGAGAGTCATATATTAATGTATGTTGTGTGCCAGGCAACCCTTATCTCTGTTTGTACCTCTGCCAATGAACTGAAATATGTAAACATATGCAATTTCTTTGTTTCTTTTTCTAGTCTTTCGTTTCCATAGCTCTTCCTCTGTCACAGATCAAATCCTCTCCCCAAAAGTCCACAGCCAAAGCTATTTTGTCTTAAGATAATAGGTTGAGGAGGAGTGCCCTGTCTTTCCACTGGCTTCTGCATCCCTTTGCCATTCAGCAGAGTAATACACTTTTATCCTGTCTGTTGTTGCTGCTGGCAGCACTTATTGTGGGAAACTGCAAATTCTCCAGCTGCTCTTTCAAAGGATTCTAAAATGGCAGCCTTATGAATAGTTGAGAATGCCAAAGCTCATTGATTTCAACAGGTGTATGTATCCTGAACTCCACAAAGATATCCCCCCAATTCTACATAAAAACAGGGTGCAAATTATGACTCAGCAGGTAAGGAAATTATCAACTAATCTTCCCAAACATGATTCCATCCAGATATGTTGAACTACAGCTCCCATACTCTTCAATCAATGGCAATGGTATCTCCTGTAGAATTTAATCTAGCACATCTGGTTAGGACTGGATTGAGAGATGAATAAGCACATGTAACTGTGAATACTCCCCTGCCCCCAGTACATGAATGTCAGTCCTTCAGCTCATATGCAGGACATCCTGGCTGACTGAGAGTCTAGAAATGTCAAAAACCAAAGCCTCCTCCTGTGCCTTTATAAAGAGAATGCAGCGAGGGCCATTTCTAGTGCCGATACTCAACACCTACTTACACCAAGCTTGCAAACATAATAGTCAAAGGTATTTCCACCTCAAATGTACTTCTCTGTAGCTTCATATATTTCAAAATCTGACTTTTTTATCATTTATTTTATTTCCAGCAAATTAGCAGCAGCAGCAACAACAACAACAAACAACAATAAGCATATAAATAGAGTAAGTTGGATCCAGGAGCTGCTTTCCATGGACAGCAGGCCTCCACTCACAGAAAGGGGCTCCAGAAGATTTCCACTTCTTCCTGGGGAGCATGACAACCCACTAGGGCTTAGGCCATTGAAAAGGATCCCTTGACCTCCATGTTCTCTTTTCAGGGGGCTGGAGGAACCACTCTGAAGAAGGGGATTTTGCTAACATGAATTACATATGCCTAAATCTGAACCTAACTCAGTTATTGTCTCAAGCTACCAGTAGCAGCCATGCCCGATGGCAACTTACATCTCTCATAATGCAATGGTTGAAGAATTATTGTTCAGTGGTAGAGCAGATGCTTTGCACACAACCACTGGCACCTAGTGGCCTCCATTTCCCTGGAACAACACCTCCATTCTGATCTTTCTAGAAGCTTTCCAAGGCACTGAAAACTATCCCCAAATTAAGTTCAGCAGCTTGTGAAGATCCTTTCACGTTCAGACTAAAACCTGAAGTAGCCCTACTGCCCCAATGACATGGAAGCTGCCACTGTCACTGCATCTAACAGGCCGTGCATCGAATTTTGATAGTACTGGGGAAGTAAGGAAGACCCCTGTATAAAATCAGTGAATGTTCACAAGAAGAAACTAGATAGATCAGGTCTGAGAATAATGTGGCCTTCTAGATGTTGTCTGACTACAACTCACAGCAGTCTTCACTGTAACAGCCAATGGACAATAACATCCCAAGGGTCACATGGTTTCCACCCTTAGGATTTACTAGTGGCCTAAAGTGGTATAAAGCAACTTCTCACAAGAACTTGAAAATATACTTTTTGGGACTGCAAATTACAGAACCTAGCCTATAATTTAATTATAGTCCAGCTAAGCAACTTCTCCAAGTTCTGTATCTTATATTCTTGAAGTCTGTTACTTTCTCTTCACTCTCTCTTTCCTCCTCCCTCTCTCTTGTCTGTTGCAGTTTTATGTGGTGGGGAGTGGCTTCACAAAGCATTCTGTAATGGCAATATTTATTTACCTCCCATAAGTTATAGGAGGCAGTCAGCCCACCTGACTCATACAACCTGAATCACCCTAAATCAGCTGTCCATCTTCACAGATATGCCCCAGTCTCCCTGCTTCCACCGGATCACCATATGGGCAACATCATTTGTGATTGTCCTCCTGATAGCAGCTATCATAGTCTTGGGTGAGTATTAGAATAGACCATATTATAAGTAGTATTTTTACAGTAAAGTCTGATTTCCTATAGCAACAGGCAAAGTTAAGCACACAGATTCCTTGTGGCTCTCCAAGCATGGCCCATCAACTTTTTCCAGTCCTCAGCATCTCCCAATTTCACAAAATAAAAGGCTATTGCACTTTCCAGGGGCCATGGGGGCAATTTTGGTACATTTTGCCCCTGGACACTGCTATTTTAAGCATAATGGAAACTCTTTCCAAAACCAGGGCAGATGCAGCCCTTAAGGGCCCAGGGGACCCAGACTTCTGGAAGCTGCCCACCTCTGCTCTGCCACATTTAGGGTTCTAGAGATGCCATCGGTCAGTCCAATTAATTTGTTGATGCTGCTGCTTCACTTACAGTTTGGCTGATTGAACAGTATATTGGCTAGCCTGCCTTTTCTTAGTTCTATCATTTCCATAACAGGATCTTACATGCATTTTTACTTGGTTCTACTGATATCAGTGGCCTAAATCCTGTTGTTAGGGCCAACTAAAATAGATCCATGGAATCAATAGGAACATGATAAGTCAGCACATGGGTAATTTCCATTAACTACTCCTCTTGGCACCAGCAGATAAATTTCAGGCCACTGTGTTATATATCCTGGTGTGTATTAGATGCTAAATCATCCATGCTATATTATTTCTGTTTCCTATGTATGGTTGTGAAAGCAGCAAGAAGAAATTTGAAATGTGGTGCTGGAGGAAAGTCTTACAGATATGATGGACTGTGAAAAAAAAACAAATGGGCATGAAAGTCAATTAAGGTTGAATTCTCACTAGTAGCCAAAAGGACCAAAATGGACCTATTATATTTTGGACATGTCATGATGTGACAGTACTCATGAGGAAAGATGACAATGCTTGATAAATTTGAAAGTAGTAGGAACAGTGAAAGACCACATCACACATAGATAGATTCAGTCAAAGAAGTTGCAGCCCTCAGTTGGATGACAGGGTGTCCTGCAGATCTCTCATTCATAGGCTCACCATAAATCAAAGCCAATTGGATGAAGAGTAACAACAGCAACAACAAGGCATGAGATAAAAAGACAATAAAATCTAGGACCTCTAGGCCACAACCCAGGAAGGCTGAAAAACAAAGATACATGGCAAAAGGCAAAACTAGTTGAAACAAAACTAAAATTTCTTCCCAACCAAAACGTGATAACAGAGAGGCATGACCAGTCAGTTGCAAACAGAAGGGATAAAATAACTTTCGCCACAAACCTGGAGGCCAATAGAACAAACAATGCCCAGCTGGCTGAAAACATTTTGTGTGTGCATGTGTACTACATCTCATTATCCCATACCAGAATCTTCTGCAAATATTTTGCAGAATTATGATGTTTACATTCACAAAGGATAGCCATTTCCTTTGAAGGCATGTATGCAATTTGGCCAATATTAATGGGACCAAAAATAATTGTTCCCTATCTGCTGTGTGAACATAAACAACTTTGCAGCCAAAAGCATGATTGATTGATTGATTGATTGATTGATTTGGTCTTTCCTGTCCTCTGGATTGATAATGCTTGTTGTTTCTTTCTTGAAGCTTTGCAACTGAAGGCTGTAAGGTGTAATAGCATATGCCCGCCTACAAACAATTCCTTATTCTTTCTAAGAAGCAGGCTCTGCAATCAAAGCCAGGGCAGCTCCAAAGGTAAAATCCATAAATTTTAGATTAATCATTACCAAGAAGGAATATGCAACAGTTGCATTCAGCTGGTCTTTGCAACTTTACCGCACAAGTGCAATAATATGAGACGTCTGAGCTTCCATGAAAAAAATCTCTGAATCCAAGAAATACCTTCAACAGGCAGACATCTGAGTTACTGTGGAGAAATTCGCTGGATCCGGAAATACCTTCAATAGCCAGAACAGTTATATGTAGGAAAAGTTTATTTTTTGAGGATCTTCAAAAGATCACTCACCCTATACCTCAGGGTCTCCCAGGCTACAGAAGTTGTCATAGGAAGGAAGTTTCTTCACCTGTACACCAATTTTGGATCAACATATGCTGGGTGTGTATTCCAACAGAAAATTCAGCAGCACATCACTTCTTTTTGTACAGTCTTAGAGTATATCCACACAACACAGTGAGAACAGCTTGATTCCACTTCAATGGTCTTGGCTCCATTCTATAGAATTCTGGGAATTCTGGGTTCTGTAGTTTGATGAGGTACTTAGAAATTCATCCTAGAAAGCCTGCATTCAGAGACCTTTGTAGAAGAGAACTTGGAAGTGCTTAATCAACTGCAATTTAGGATTTTTTTATTTATTTTTTTTGGTATTTTATTTTAGCAATGAAGTGCTGTCACTCCCAAAAGTGCCTATTTGCTGAGGACTCTGGCTCGTGTGGAACAGAATTGTGATCAAGTAGTGACTGTGAATATGGAACAGTTACACAGATATGTAACTGTTCCATATTCACAACTTCTTAATCACAATTAGGATACTATTACCATAATCATAATCCCTCCTCCCCCCAAAAAAAAATCCTACTTTGACAGACATCAATTGTATGAGGAAAAGGAGATTTATTCTGCTGGCAATTGAAGCATACGTGAATGACACTTCAGTGAGATTTGATGGGACTGGGCCAAAAGAGCTTATTTAAGTGTGAAAGAGGAAGGCCTATCAGTATCACTACCTTGACTGTTCCCAGAGCAATGATCTCAGAATGGGAGGGCTGTTGATGCCACTGCCCCCACACCGGGCCAGGAAGGATTCCAGCATGGGCAGGGGGCTACGCACGGGTGGGAGGGTGAGGGGATTTGTCGTTTTTGTGCCCCCTGACATTGACGCCAAGGGCACATGCCCCAGTTGCCCCACCCTAGATATGCCTCTGCTGCCTCCTTGAAACTCTAGTAACATCTGACTATCCCAGCTTAAGTTCCTTATCGTGCAACCACCTGGTAGGGTCTTGCCAAGGCTACACCCAGAAGATACTCACAGGGGCCTGTGCTGCAGCCCTTTTACTTGGCAAAGGATGTATTGAACTTAAATAAAGTGCTTTATCTCTACTTTAGAGGCTCTGGGTGTGTGTGCAAGGTCATGCAGGGAGGTACATCTGATGCACCTCTTCCCATGGAGGGTACAGAGCCTGCGACACTTAGGCCATTTCCGCACGAGTCTGTTATAGCGCGATGATTCCACTTTCAACCTCCTATGGAGGTTATCTGGCCCTCCCGAAACTGCAAACCCCAGGATTCCATAGGAGGTTGAAAGCGGAATCATCGTGCTATAACAGACTCATGCAGAAATGGCCTTAGTTAAGTACACTTAACTAATTAGCTCATATAGAATACTGGCCAAAGTATTTTACTGCTTTTTGGTAGCCTAGTTGCAAATATGTTGCAAAGTCTTGGCCAGGAGGAAATCTAATGGTGAGATTATCTTTCCATTTATTTAAAGTTACTTTTAATTTTTGTTTTGTTAGCTGATGATATCAAGTAAACAGATGTTCCTTCCTTTCTCTCCATGAGTAATATTGCCTAGCTTCACAAAGCAGTGAGAGCAAAGGGAAAAAAAATGGGTTCTTACTGCTTCAAAAGCAGCATATTAACTAGTGGAGTGTATTTTCACTGGTCTTTATTCTTTGGGTAGTCTAGAGGTATTGGATTCCTGTATTTTTAAGTCTCCAATCTTCCATCATTACAAATGAAAGCATAGTCCAAAACATGGAAGGCTTGCTTGACTCTTCCTCCCCAGGAAACTCCGACTGCAAACTCTGCCCTGCACACTGGCACCTTTATAATGACAAGTGCTATTGGTCGTCAACTGATGTTAAATCCTGGAATGACAGTCAAGCGGACTGCTCAGCAAAGTGGTCCCAGCTGATGGTGATTGAAGACAAAAAAGAACTGGTATATTTTTCTTGTTCTTATGTTGTGTTGATATGCATTTTTAAGAATAAGTAGGTCCCACTGATTTCAAGTAAATGTTCACTGAATTTCAGCTTCCTAACAACAGTGGTCACTGAAAAAGAGGAGAAGTGCTGGACCTACCCCTGTGTTCTATCAGTTCAAATGCCATAGTAATTTCTTAGCGTATAAACAAGAAATTGGAACATCCTGGTCAGTAATTCTGAAGGAAGATTAAGGCCATTTCCACACTAAATTGTTATAGTGCTATTATTCCACTTTCCCTCCCTAAACTGCAAACCCTAG
The DNA here is from genome assembly GCA_948472985.1 of Iguana delicatissima. Taxonomy (NCBI): domain Eukaryota; kingdom Metazoa; phylum Chordata; class Lepidosauria; order Squamata; family Iguanidae; genus Iguana; species Iguana delicatissima. The sequence goes on from CAOKZL010002104.1 coordinate 146,531, forward strand.
GATTCCGTAGGGTGTAGAAAGTGGAGAAATAGCACTATAATAGTACAGTGTGGAAAGACTGACAATTAGAAAATGCTTCACCATTTAACTCATTCCAGGTCTGAGTATAGTTTCATGGGATGCAAATAAGCTTTTGGGTCTAAATTTAATAACTCTTCTCTCTTTTATGCCAAACGTGGCCACATAATTTTTATATTCGTGTGAAAAAAAGATCAGTAAACATTATATTTGCAGTGCTAAAGGGTTAACACTATGCCAATGAAGCATTAGTTGGAGGGCCAATGGATACCATAGATCAGAGCTTTCCAAACTTTTCATGTTAGCAACACACTTTTTAGACTTGCATCATTTCACGACACAGTAATTCAGTTTTACTAGCAAACCAGAGGTTAAACTAACCCCTTACAGGAGATACAGGCACATACATAAATTGTAATAAGAAAATGTATGGGGACACAACGTATCTCATGAAAATCTTTCATATATTTCATATATAAGATACATTTCCAAGATTGTAGGCGACACACTTACACACTTCAGGCGACACACTAACGTGTCGTGGCACACCATTTGGAAAGCCCTGATGTAGGTAAACAAGCAACACTACTCTATCAAATTTAGTTAGAGAAAACTAACTATAACAAGAGTGCAGAAGTATTTTCTGTTTGTGATACAGGACTTCTTACAGCACATCACACAAGACACACGTACCTACTGGGCTGGACTCTTTGTGTCACTACCAGAAAAGAAATGGGTATGGATGACTGGCTCCCAGTTTGACCACAATCTGTGAGTTTGCTTTTTCATGGTGCTTCTCCTTTTCTAATCGGTGTTTCAACAGCCTAGAATTCTTAGAGTGGAATGAGCTGATCTGGGCATTCAGCAGAAGCGCTCACTCAGTTCAGCTGGCTCATATTTCATTCAACATTATCTTTATCCCAGGTGGAATTAGGGCGTGAAGGAGAGACAAGAGGAAGACTTCATTCCCAGACTTCTGGCTGGATTACTTATTCATGTAAATAAAAGCAGCATTGGGTGCCTTTTTCACTATTAGGCTCTATTCAAGGTCCTGAGTCTACCCTAAAAGCTTGAATAACCTGGGAGACAAAAATAGCTTCTCCTCATCCAGCTTCTGTTGGCAGGGAAATACAATTTTCATCTGACAGGGTTTGGGGAACTGTCTGCTCTTAAGAAAAGGGTTTATTAGTGGACAATGCTACCTTTATATGGATATTTTAAATAGTTTAATAACATTTTAATGTGAGCATCTTTTTAATATTTTTGTCTATATCAGTGATTCTTAACCTTTTCTTTACCAGGGATTCTCTGTAAATATAACTTCCTTCCAGGGACCCCCCAAGACTTAGCTCAAGATTTAAATATTTAAATTTAGATTTAAAAATTCAAATACTTAAATATTCAAACATATATATATTAAACGCTTCTGGAACTAGGATTCAAATCTCTGCTCAGACACTGGGTGACCCTGGGCAAGTCCCTTTCTCTCAGCCTCAAAGGAAGGCAAACGAAAACCCTCTCTGAACAAATATTGCCAAGAAGAAGAAAAAACTTGAGATAGATTCACCTTCAGGTCGCCATAATTTGGAAGTGACTTGAGGGCAAATGAGGCAGCAGTTTCTGCACCACACACACACGCGCACGTGCACAGACACACCACTGCCACATCCCTGTTGCTGCTGCTGCTGTTGGTATACAGCAGCAAGGCTTCATGGATCCCTTGTAAGGACTCTGTGGACCTCAGGTTAAGAACGTTGGTCTATATTGCATTTTGCACAATATTGTAGAATTGTATTTTTAAATTATGTATTACATTAAAATGCTGGAATCTTCTTTAAGTTCTAGATTAGGGGAAAGCTGGAAGATAGATAGAAGTTGTATTCTTTTTGACAGCAAATTAAACATATTTCCACTGGCCTTTTAAAAATAAAAATATTTTTAAATTTAAAGGTCCAATTTAAAAAAACTTTGGTTTTCTTCTTATACATTTGTATTTTTGCAATATAGCAAATATGCAGGGTTTTTTATGATTCTCTGAAATCATCTTTGGAATGAAAGGACAGTATATAATTTTTGAAAATATATACCCTAGATGGGAAGAAAGGCAGAGCTTGAAGAGAAACAGAGGTTGTCCCAGAGAAAAGTTGTCAGTCTTGAACCCTGTTGACTCTGTATTCCCTTTCTTCTACAGGTTCCAAGAACCAAACCACTCCGAAGAACAATATTGTGGAGCAATAAAAAATAGCAAAATTATTTCTGATACTTGCAAGGCAGTATTTAGGTGGGTTTGCCAGAAAAACTCCATCCTGATATAATATTTTAAATGGGTATACAGTATAATTATGATATCTGATTTTATTACTTTTTGGGAGCACAAGATGTAAAAAATCATTTTTATTTTGTTTTTATTAATATTCAATTACTTAATGCTCATTAACTCAAGAAATGAGAGACTATTTATATGGTAAATAAATGATCTGTGTAATAAAGGCATACCAAAACGCAAGGGAGAAGAATTAAGAGTTTGTCAGGTGTTATCCACAACTGATTTCCCATGCTACATATAATACATTTTTCATAAAAAAAAAAACACACACACATACACAAGAAGCCAGAGATTTTTACCTGATGTGGAACTATGATTCTGTTGGTTGAAAACGGCTTGAAAAAACTGAGGCAGCTAAAATATACTAATGAATTATTATGCATAATCAATATAATAAAACTGAAGAGCTTAAACAGTAGTAGAGTATGGTCAGTCTCTCAAGTTAAGGAAAATGTTTAGGAAAGCATACATAAATATGGGGGGGGATCCATGCAGTTTTTTTGACTTGTTTAGATTGTCCTGCTGGAGTACAGTGGCTGCTCCACTTTTGTGAAGGTTGGTGGTGCAGAACCCTCACAAAAGTGAAAAAACTGTGAATAACCCCCCCCATGCTTTCCCTCCCATTCACTTCCTGGGCTCCCTCTTTCCATTCCCTTGCCTTTTGCCATGCCGCTCGCACTTTTCTTCTCCACATCAGGGCAAAAGGCAAGGCAATGGGGGGAGGCAAGTGCACACTTTCCTTCTTTGCTCCCCTCTAGTTCCCCTGCCCTTTGCCTGCAAGCAGAGAAGAAAGGCATGCATGCATACATGCCAAGGGAAAAGGCAAGGGAAGGGGGGCACGTGTGTCCCCTCCCATTCCCTTACATTTTGCCTCAGTATGTGTTCTCTGCACCTAGGCAAAAGGCAAAGGTACGGGGGACAGGCACATGTGTGCTTTCTTTCTGTGTGCATGGTGCTTACCCTTCCCATTCCCTTGCCTTTTGCCCAGGCATGGAGAAGAAAGGCACCTCTCCACAGGCAAAAGGCAAGGGAATGAGGGAAGAGGAGACTGCGGGGGGAGAGGCAGGCATGTGCTTTGCAAATAATCAAATTTGTGAATGTCAAACCCAGGAATATGGAGAGAAGATTGCACAATATTCAGCCTTAACTGTAAAGGCAGTTAAATTATTCCTCTTCTTTCTAGGTTTTTAAACAGAGGCTGGATGGCCATCTGTTGGGAGTCCTTTGATGTGGGCATGACAGGGAGTGAGACTAGATAGCCCCTGTGGTCCCTTCCAACTCTATGATTCTATGATTCGATTGAAGGAATAGCCACCTCAGTTCATCTAATGCAGTGGTTCTCAACCTGTGGGTTCCCAGATGTTTATAGACTTCAGCTCCCAGAAGCCCCAGCCACTATGGTCAATGCTCAGGGCTTCTGGGAGCTGAAGTCCACAAATATCTGGGGACCCACAGGTTGAGAACCACTGATCTAATGGATGAACTAGAATTGACTCCCTTGCAGGAGGTGAAGCTTGTTGTGACCGTTTTGGATTGCAATGGATGGCCACTCATTTCATGCACACATTTGCCTTTCGGTGTTTATGCAAAAAAGGCATCAACACACCAGACATATAATAGGAAGAACAGAAACAAGTCAGACTTAAAAAACAAAAACCCACTGGTATAAAATGCTGAGCTTAACTCCTTGTTTTTATTATTACTGAAAATAAATTGTACATGATTACAGCATTTAAAATCATAAAATAATGTTTTCTTAGCCGCACTGGGGCTACACACCTGGCATAATCCACCACCTGAGGCTGCTATTGGTATTTATGACGATGATACATATGTATTATATCGTAATGATACAATCCTTAAAATTTTGTTTTTTACTGCTCTAGGGGCTAGAATATGAACAAATGGATTCGAATTACAAGAATAAATTCCACCTAAACAGTGACTGTAGGAGCTGTTTGAGAGTAGAATAGCCTGCCTTGAGGTGTGGTGACCCTTCTTCTTTGACAGTCTTCAAACAGATGTTAGATAAGCATCTTTCAAGAGGGCTTTAGTTGTGTATTTCCATCTGGCAAAGGGTTAGGCCAGATGGCCCTTCCAGTACCTTCTCACTCTCTGATTCTATCTGAGATTCTATCTGAGTCATAGGCCATTTCCGCACTAGCCTGTTATAGCGCTATGATTCCACTTTCAACATCCTATGGATCCTGGGGTTTGCAGTTTCGGGAGGGAACTGCAAACCCCAGGATTCCATAGGATGTTGAAAGTGGAATCATAGCGCTAAAACAGGCTAGTGCAGAAATGGCCCTACTTATGTTTAACAAAATCATTGTCTCCACCCACATTCAAATCTCAGGGTTATTTGTGCACGGTGGGTTAAAAAGATACTCCTTTGAAAAGAAAAGGTGCCACAAACATACACACCTTTACTTTTTCTCTGTTCAATCCCTACCATGCATAGAAAGAAGACTGTTTCATGAAATAGAATGCACATATACACAGGACACACACACACTCAGAACTCTAAAAGCTGGCAGAGGAAAAAACTGTTCTTCAGCATGTACTTTTTATGCATCATGAATACCGCACAAAACCTCTGGGTTTGGGCACACAAAGGTATCTTGTGAAAAAGTGAGGTATCAGTGTGTACCTATAAGATGCCCTCAACCATTCGGTTAACTGTATCAGTCTGAAGGGATTCTTTTTCATGCTCTCATGGATCTTCAAATCCACTCTGCCTAATGGATTTTCCTAGGATTTTCTTGGCAAGATTTATTCAGAGGAGGTTTGCCAAGGCCTTCATCTAAGGGAGTGTGACTTGCTCAGCATCACCCAGTAGGTTTTCATGGCTGGTCAGGGATTTGAACCCTGGTATCTCATATTCCTCATCCAACATTCAAGCCACTACACTGGCTTGCCTCATAATATAGTCTTGTTTTATGTGCCTTTGAGTAGACTCAGACTTATAGTGACCTCAGGTTTTCTTGGCAAGATCTATTCAGAGGAGGTTAGCCATTGTCTTTCCCTGCATGTGGAATGCAGTACACAGTACCAGCCAGGGTGGTGTAGTGGTCTGAAGTCACCTAACTATGAACATTTCCGCACGACACCCTTATAGCGCGATGATTCCACTTTCAACCTCCTATGGAATCCTGGGGTTTGCAGTTCTGGGAGGGGCTAGCTGGCCACTTCCAAAACTGCAAACTCCAGGATTCCATTGGAGGTTGAAAGTGGAATCATCGCGCTATAAGAATGTCGTGCGGAAGTGGCCTATGACCCTGGTGATCAGAGTTCAATTCCCTACTTGGCCATGGTAACTCAATGGGTGACCTCGGGTGCATGACACACAGTACCAGAAAATCACGTGATACGCCTTAAGGTTGCTGTAAGTCAGAAACAACTTGAAGGCACACAATGACAACAACCACAACAACAACATTGTACTCCTTGGTGATCTCCCTTCCAAGAGCACACACAGAGTTTCTTTTCAGATGGTAGACTCATCATTTACTTCTCAGGACATGCTCAAATACTTACCAACCTAATAAAACCTGCCAGAACTTAACATTCTAATAGGAGAGCCTTCAAGAATTCTGAATCACCTCCGCACAACATGGTGAGGTGGCAGAATAAAACTTTGCAGAGGATATGAAATGTGTATACAACAACAAAATTAAATGCAAAGTGTACATCTAGCATTCTCCCAGTATAAACCATGATCATTAAATTCCAGATAAAGCACACTTGATTATGTCAGTAAGAAATCTGATATCAAAAATATCTGTACAGAGCTATCAAACTGATCCCAGGTTTATAAGTACCAGACAAAAACTTGAGAGTTACAGATCAATAGTGTGGCTGAAAGTGTGAGTGTCTTTCACATTTTTCCAACCACTCTTTTGACAGTAAAAATAAACCTTAAAACCATCATTTTGAATGTGTGCAGTCCCTTCCTGTGCATGCAAGTCCTGCCAAGTTCAAAAGAGTTTTTTGACTGCAAAGAAAGAGGATTGAAATCCAAAATTATTTTTAAAATATCAGTACCTTTTATTAAAGTGTGCAGTTTATCTGCTTGCAGGGATGCTAGTCAAAGTATGCTTTTTCTTTTGTTTGAGGAAAATAATGCTGCAATTTTAGACTTTTAAAAAAAGAAATCACATTTTAATGAGGGCAGATATGGGGGGTGGTGAGAGAGAGATTATCTAGAATAAGAGGGAATAGTTCTTTCTGCTTGTTGATATTAACTGCCATCAAAGCAACTTCAGCTTATGTTTATCCATCTGTAATGAGGTCTTCCTTTTTTCCTACTGCTTTCTATCTTCCTAACTCCAGCACAGCTAGTAAAGTACCAAATTATAAGGCTACAATTTGCAAGTCTAATTGATTTGTTGCTGTATCTGAGGGGTGGGATGTATGTATTTACTTAGCCTTCTTCTTCTCACCTCACCCAGTCATTGTGGCATCAGGGCCCACCTGTAAGGCCCTGCTTTGGGGGTCCCCAATGTCAGTATGGTTTGGATGGGCACCATACCTAACTGGCATCATGTGTAACTGGCAACACATTTTATTGGCTCTGATATCAAATTCAAGCCTGAGAGGTGACGGAGAGGTCAAACTGAGTGATAGAAAGAATTTGACTGTAAATGTGAGAAGCATAGGTCAACTCGAAACTTCCTCCAGGCAAGACTGAGTCACTTGTCAAGCAAATACACACCATTCCTGTGGATAATAGGCTTAAATAGAAGCTGGAATTTTCCAGGGAATCCAACTGTGAGGAGCCCACCAGGACACTGATTGACCTGGATTCTTTCCTCTTTCCTCACAGCACCCACAATAGACAGCTATTACAACACCCATCATGTCTTTGTCAATCAAAGCACTAAGCCCATCAACAGGCAAAAGACCCATTGTCCACAACAGGTTCCCTTTGTCTTGCATCTGGAACCTTCACAGCCACAAGCCATTTTCAGGGTACAAATACCCTGGTTTGAGGAGGCCCCGTGCAGTCTCCTGAAGGTCTACCCGTCACTCTGTCCCTCTGGCTCCTGAATGAGAACTGTCCTTAGGTCCTACCTATGCCAAAATACATTTCTGCTTGTCACTACTCTTCCCCCAAACCCCTCAGCCTCTCTATAATTTTTCATCCCTTTCTCTTTCAGTTAGCTTTTGTGTGAATGTATGATTGTGTGTATCTTGTGTGTATACATGAATGAATTCCCCTCAATTAAACACTTTTTTTTTTTTGCTTACTTTTGAATCTCTGGCTGGTTCTTTTCCTGCGTGTGCCCGTAAACACTGGTAGAAAAGATCTCATTAAGTTGCCCCCCTCTCACAGCCTCCTGATTTTGAGCTAATTAATTCCCCAATTTTTCAAGGAGGTATTTGGCATTGTAGGGTGGCCCTTGTGGCACCTACCTTTTGGGGTAACACACCCTCTCCTCTGCTCTGCATCCACCTTCTGGCCAGAAGCAAGGAGTCTAGATTACATGTTCTTTATTCCATCTCCCTATGTAAGTGAGAAAGAATAATTCCCCCACCTAGAAGTTAGGAATGGAAAGTATTGTGTATCTTCCGAGGAAGTAGAATTACATATAATGAATTTTTGTCTGAAATAAAATGTTTATGTAGTAACTGTTCACTTAGTGAACCATGTCAAAAGTTATCTATAACAAAATGTTTAAAACCATGATAAATATACAAAATTTACAATAAAATCTTAGTGATATAAAAGGGCAAGGCTAATATAATACTTCATCAAACAATTACTTGATAACTTCCAATAGGAGGAAAAACAATGTTGGCTACTTGGGTGGGTAGTCCAATAGCATAATTAAACAGCCATAGTCCTGTAGATAGTCCAGTGTTTGTAAAACTCTATTAAGATAGCTTTTCGTAAGGAGGAAAAAGACTTGGTGGTTCCTGTTAGCTGGTATTCCACCTTGTGGTCCAAGCAGCCCACTGCCAGATGCATTTGAACGTTGCCATCTTCTTCAGTGGAAGGATTTTTCTTCAAATTTCTTATGCCTCCTTTGTACACAAAAAAATCCCTTATGGTATCTTGGCAAAAACATTAATCTAAAATGATAAAGTAATAAGGCAAACATTCACCAGAAATAAATTGTGCAGCTGTTGAAAAGAGAAGGAATCTTCCTACACTCTTCAGGTGATTCAGTAGAGTCTCGATTATCCGTCCTTTGGTCATCCGACATTCCAGATTATCTGATGTCGCGGCTGCTTGAGGGCATGGCTGTAGGCCCAGACATGCCCCAGACACACCCCAGACATGCCCCCAAACATGGCGGCTGCCATAGCCCTTTGGATTATCTGACATTTTTGGCTATCCAACTATCAGCCCACCCGTTTATGTCGGATAATCGAGACTCTACTGTATCTCATCTCTTACCCAGAGTCTGGTTTAAATAACACCACTACTCCATCCATTGCAGTTAATTAAAACTATTTCAGCAACGTAACATCATTACAAAAACTTACATACTTGTGTCAAAATATCCAGTCACATTAAACCATTTGTTGCACAAACTCATCAAATTAATGTAATGATTCGTAATGCAACTATTACCAAAACCGTATAAATTATACTGTTCACAAATAAAACAATGACCACAGGAGCATTTCTCATAACAGAGGATCAGCACATTCCTGATAAAACAAACCCTCAGGCTGATATTCCCTTTAACTATCATCCATATTAACAGTGTCTTAAATATAAAAAGATTTTGTAAACGGGGAAGCTAAACTTTCTATGTAATAGTTAACCAGTCAATTTCATCATTAAGACCCACAGGGATAGGCTATTGAGTTCATGTATCCAAAATGTTTCCCTTTTTTAAAATCTCTTATATCCTTCCTTATTGTAGATAGGAACCTGTTCAGCACACCAAAGTTTAATGTCTTTGATGTCATGTTGATGTTTTACAAAGTGCTTTACTAGTGGTGCATGCATTCTTCTGTGTTTAATACAACTTTTGTGTTCAGTGATTCTGATCCTAATTTTTCTTGTCGTCATTGCCACATACAGCAGCTTACACAGACACTGAATGATATAAACAACCTCTTGAGAATTATAAGTGAATATGGTTTTCAAATAGTACTCCTTATGAGTTATGGCACTTCCAAAGGATCTCAGTTTGCAGCAATGGCTGCAAACACTGCAATGGTCACAAGGAAATTGTCCCTTAGTTTTTACACTCCCAATTCCCCCACCCACATTTCATCTTGATCTAACTAAGATTTCTCTCTTAATTTCTGAACAGGAAAATATGGTGTGTGTGCATGTTTGAATGACAAACTATGAACAACTTGGAGTGTGTGGAGGGGGGTGGGACCTGGTGGCAGGACCACTGACCTGATCATTACAGATTGAAAACATGCAGAGAACAGACAGGCAGATTTAGGAAGGCCATTACTTACGTACAAAGCAATTCTACAAGCAGTGGCTTTACCCATGCTTACTTAGGAAACCAAATAACCATGTCCACATCTGCAGACTACAAAAATGATTTTTCTAACATTGAATACTTCAGAATGCATTTCCTTTTCCATATTCGAACTCATTTACATTATAAAAGATAGTCCTCACGTGAAAAGACTCCCAGCCTTCCTTGGCCAGCATCATCCTCATCATCACCCATAATTGCCACAAACACATACATCTGTAGTGATAAAACAGGCAGGCCAGTCCTCCCGCTCCTCCTATGCCTGCCACAACCCACACACTGTCTCTAACTTTCACCCATATCTCCTGGTTGGAAGGGGAAGGGGTGTACCTGTAGAAAGGGGAGTCCCTATTCTAACATTTACTCCCTTGTTTTTCTCATACCTCTCCCTAATGCACTAACTCCTACCTGTAGAGTTATGCTTCCTTAATCCACCCAAAAATGGCTTCATGCTTGGGCTAAAAAGGGGACAACCTTATGATTCTGTGAGGTGTGCACCTCATCCTATGCCTTGTCATATGGGGTTCTCGGAAGAACAAAAACACTCCTGGTTTTTCTGTTGTGGGCTGCACATGGAGTAAAAGTTAAAAGTCTCTGTATGCTGGACTAGGTAGGTGGTATCATACCACTTGCCCTGGGGTGGCAGCCAGTCCAAAGACATAGCCAGGGCTGTTGTCTGGGCCATACATGTTGAATTGCTGTGTCATCAGGATTTTGTTTCATCCTCTCCACTTCTTTTGAGTTCTGAGGTCTTCAGGTACAATGTGACTCTCCCAGGTGATTTCTTGAACAGTGGTTTAATCTTGGATGATCTTGTGGACAAATGCAGGTCTGTTGTTTGAGCCTATATGATGTGTGCCATTCAGGGCTGTCGTTGGCCTCTTAGCTATCTCCCTTTTCTCTGTCGTCTCAGTCAGAGTCCTTCAGCTGCAGTTTCACTTCCAGCCTGGAGGAATGCACCGTCATCTCTTCCAGCTCAGAGATGCACCATCATCTCTTCCCCAGCTTCTTTTGTAGGGGTGCTCCATTCACCTCCCTTAGCCTGCTGGGGGTGTGCCCGGGAGCCTTTCCAGTTGCCGCTCTGGTGGGGGCGCTCCTTCGCAGTTTTGGACTGCCTTGCATCCAGGGACTCCTATTTTCTTCAGGCTCGTGCTGCCAACTGCCTCCAGGACGTCACAACTCCAAGCCCTTGCCCTTCTCTGTCTGTGGGGTGAGGGACAAAACCTTTTTCCTCAGTCTGCCCTTGTCAGCTGGCCTTGGTTCGTAGAGCCTTTACAGTCAGATTCCTATCTCTCAGTCCTGCTTCCCTCTCCTTCAGTGCCTTCATAGAAGCTAGCAAGGAATGAAAATCTCTCAGCTCTTTGTTGCTAGAGCTGTTCTCCAAGCACAATTCCTCCATCTCCCTCTTTCTTCTACCACATGGTGGGTGGGGTCTTTGCAGCCGGATCCCTAGCGCTGCCTTGCTAGCCTTTTCCATGGCTAGTCATCCCGGCTCGCCTCTCCTACCTTGCCTGTCCCTCCTTTTGGCTTTTTCTTCTGCCAATTCTAAAATCCTAAACATCAAATGAACTAAGGAAGGGGAGGATCCCCCCTTTCAGGTCCGACAAGCTGGAATTAAGAGCGGGCATGATTGCATGGGGCGAGTAGCCTCCTCTGTGCTCTCTGCTTCGGCCACCCTCCTGCCGCTTCTCGCCTTTTTGCTCCCCAGGCTTCTCCACATCTGCCATCATTTCCATCCTCCCCTGGAGGCGAGGGGGCTGGCTGTCTTCCTGAAAACTCACCGCTAGAAGTGCATTCAGACAAGGTGTGCCTTTTAAAATTCTATCTCCTCCTCCAAAAAAGAAAATCCAAAAATCATCCATTTCTAAAGTTCCCCTCTCTTTCTGTTTAGTAACTTTCCAAGAGCAGGTTTTCTTCAGCATAGAAGAAGAGAGGGTGAATGAATGGAAGTTGCAAATTGCCAGCCCACTAAATCTTCACTGAGGCAGAATTTCCTTTCGTCCCTTTTTCTAAGACATGAGAGAGTTTTACTGGGAAATCAAACTGGGGTGGAATATGCTGCCTCGGAGTGTAGTGGAGTCTCCTTCTTTGGTGGTTTTTAAGCAGAGGCTAGATGGCCATCTGTCGGGAGTGCTTTGAGGATGTTCCTGCATGGCACTGGCCTGTACCCCCAGACACTCAGCAGTGAGCCACAGAAATCGCAGTAGCCATACATACAAGACACAACACAACTTTCATGCTTCACTCACACGTCCCTGCCTCCCGCCGTCCTACTGGAGCAAAGCAGTTTCCTCAGCCCCATTGCTGAGTACTCGGGCCTGCTTGGGGAGTGATCAGGTCCCCCTTCCACCCTGAATGGGTGGGGCTATCTTCTCTGGACTTGAACCAGAGCTGGACTCGAACCAGGGTTTACTTGCCTAGGTCTTCTATCTTCTGACAGTGCACTTCTTCAGTTGGACTTGAACCAACTGCTGGACTCAAACCAGTTTCTCTCTGGACTCGAACCAGAGTGTCTGGACTCTAACCAAACTACCCAGACTCAAACCAGGCTGGTGACAGCTGGACTCGAACCTGCGGAGGCAGGCAGGGCTCAGTTTCCTTCCTTCGCTTTACATTTACATTTACATTTCGGAAAATGGTTTACAGAACATCTCAAGCAATGATGCACACTATGACCTAACCTTGTAATGGAGATGGGAACTCTTCTGAGCCTTGCTAGCGCAGCATATTGCAAAACACTCTGACTTGCCACACACTTTTGGAGGAGTCTTATGGCTACCCAGACTAATACTCCTTCAAAGTCCACTTCAGTGAGGAGCTATTTTGGGTTGAGGGCTCTGTACAAGCAAACAGATGCAATTCTACCACCTTATGTGTTTCATCTTACAGTGAATCTGAGCCTCAACCAGTCCTTAAGTTGGAATTTGTACATCCATCATGTAGCTGTATTGTAGTGTCTACTAAATGAACCTGTTGAATGGACTGCTTGGTTGTTGTTTTTTCACCTCACTGAATGCTAACTTATCTATTCATGCAGTCTGCTTTGATTCTTGATCTCTCAGCTGGTTTGCTGCAGATCCAGCGTTCTTCTCGTGTACAACTGGAACTGGCAATGCCTTCATGGTTCAAATATGCACAGCTTCCTCCTCCACGAAGTGAGAAGCTGAGGATTAAAAATTTGTAGTGGAGTCAGGGATTACTGAGGAACAGAGTGTGAACATCTAGACTGACTAAAAAGACCAGAAATTCTAGATTTTGTTCCTGTTTTTTCTGATTTTATTTTGGAGAGCCATACATGTTTTGTTTGTCCCAGAATATTTTCTGCCAGTTTCCAATATGGTCAGAGGCTTTTTATAGCAGCTTCTCAGGTTGGTTTATTTTAACCCATTATAAAACCAGACAGAGTAAGAATGAAATGTGGGACTTTTTAATCAGTCTGAATGCACCCTGATGAGTCAGAAGAACCTCAGGGCTTTCTCTTTACAGGCGTAAGGACAACATCTCCCACCCTGGGTTTACCTGCAGTTCTCGCAGGAGCTGACTTAAAATGGACTTTCTAGCTACTATATTCTGTCAGTATCCATATGTACGCACACATGTGCAATGGAAGGAAGGATTTACACAGTCACCTCTATTTGTGGACTAATTTAGCGGTATGGCTATGGGGACTGTCAAGATGAGCCCCTACATTTCCAAATTTGCCACTGTGCTTCTGGTGACAAATTGAACTGTCCCAAGAAAATCATCACCCAAATGACTATCAATAAAGTCAACCACTTTTCGAGCATCTGCTTATAAAGGAAAATTTGCCACCTAACATACGGTTTTCATACCTTTGGTTATGATACAAGGTTTGCTCCTCCTAATATCAGGGTACGTTGTCATGAGTATCTGTGCAGTGCACAAAATGCTATTACACAATTCAAAACAGGCATGGAGAGAGTGGATGTTATATTTAACATAAGCAAGAGGCCACATGCACTATTTATCCCCTCATGGCACTTTAGCAGGTAAGAACATGAGGTCACCAGATTTCCTTCATGAATGTCAGCACCTGAAAGGTGAGGTGTGGAGGAGCAGTTTCCATTCTCAGAGCTTTCAGAAGGGGTAAGGGGAGCTGGCATGCTTTTGCACTTTGGATCTTACTCAAGGAGGGCACACAACAGCTCTGGAAGAGTTTGGTTGGCCCATGGAGTAATGCTCTAATGCACTTCTGGCAAACTAGTGCATAATCAGCTGTGAGACATTTCAGCTTAGATCAGCCAGGGGCAAGTGTAGTACAGTAGAGTCTCAGTTATCCGACCGAAACAGGCAGCCGCAGGGTCGGATAACCGAAAGGGTCAGATTACCCGGACGCCCGTGGCGGCTGCCATTTTGAGGGGTGTGTCTGGGCGTGTCTGGGGGCGTGGAAATGCCCACAGCCACGCCCCCAGGCCGTCGCGACGTCGGTTTATCCGGATGGTTGGATAACCGAGCGTCAGATAAACGGGACTCTACTGTATTATTATTATTATCATCCTGCTCATCCTGCTCTGAGAATCCAGGAGGCTTACAACAGTGCTTAAAATGCACAAAATGCACAAAAGTTAGAAAGCAGTTCAGCTATCATAAAATTAAAACCAGTTTTAAAAACATAAACTATTACAAACAACAAGAATGGCAGAGGGCCACTGCTGTTCCTCTGCCATGCTAGCCATGCTTAGCTGTATCATAGCCATATTGCTGTGTTCACTTGGCTATTTGGGTAATGGGAGGAGAAGCCTGGCTGAAGCATGGGAACCAAGGTCATCCCACCCAACTAGCATGATCAGGTGTGTGTAGAGATGGAACGCGAACTGGAAAGAATTGGGAGAGGCATGAGACCTTCTTAAAATCTAAACCTGTACTGCATCTTCAGTTTTAGCAAGAGCGTTGACCGTGTGCTGTGCCTAATCTGTAATAAAACCTTTCTAGATATATCCATGAAGTCTAATTATTGAGTTAAGGCAGAACAAGACATTACAGATTGCCAACTAAAATTCCAACATGTTATACAAAGCCTGTCAATCAATCAATCAGTCAATCAATCAATGATTCTCAATGAATGCTGAAATACAAAAGGTTTACCTGCTTGTGGAAAGATAATAAAGAGGATGCGAGTCTCACCTGTCTAGGAAGGGAGTTCTAGAACTGGAAGCAACTACTGAAAAGGCCCTCTCCCATGTTCCCAAGAAATGTACATGTGATGATGGTGAGACAGAGGGATGGGTCTCACCAGAAGATCTCAAAACATGAACAGGTTATATGGGAGAGTTTGGTTCCACATGTAACCCAGACTTGAGCAGTATAATGTTTTAAAGGTCATCACCAGCACTATGGCTTGTGCTTTGAAATGGATGGGCAACCAGTTGAGCTGTTGCCACAAGAGAGTTGTATGTTCCTTGTAGCCAGCCCCAGACAACAATCTGGCTGCAAGTCTTTGGACCAGCTGAACTTTCAGAACAGTCTTCAGAGGAAGCGCCACATAGAATGTGTTACATTAATCTGTTTATGCCTTTGTCTGCTATAAAATACATGCTACACTCCTTAATTATCAACCTTTTTTTTTTTACACCAATAGTTTTGATTCATCTTAATCATCCTCAGATCTGTTTTGGTATGGTGGTCCTGCACCATTTCCGTACTAGGCTGTTATAGCGCGATGATTCCACTTTCAATCTCCTATGGAATCCTGGGGTTTTCAGTTTAGGGAGGGGCCAGCCGGCCCCTCTCTAAACTGCAAACCCCAGGATTCCATAGGAAGTTGAAAATGGAATCATCGTGCTATAACAGCCTAGTATGGAAATGGCCCTGATCAGGTCCAACTTCATAAAAGATTACGAATTTCAAAAATCTGGGCTGTGTCTTGCATGAACAGCTTCCATTTACAGTTTGTCATGAGTTTTCCAGGGTTTGAGGCCGTGTTCTATTAGTATTTTCTCCTGACGTTTCACCTGCATCTATGGCTGGCATCTTCAGAGGATATGATTCATATCCTCTGAAGATGCCAGCCACAGATGCAGGCGAAACGTCAGGAGAAAATACTAATAGAACATGGCCTCAAAACCTGGAAAACACACAACAAACTATGAATTCCAGCCATGAAAGCCTTCGGCATTACAGCTTCCATTTAGATCGCACCCTGCAATTTTTTATAAATTTTATTTTGCTTCATTTTTTGTCAGTATACAGGGCTTCCTCATCAGAAGTGTCAATATGGAAAATGTTTTCTGGAGGTAAAAACTTTGATTACTATAGTTCTAGATAACAAAAGCAATCTTGTGCAGGAAAGTGCCTGCAAGTGAAACCTGAATTATTATTTTGTCATGAAGCGGCCATATCAAAATGACTGAAATGTATCGTTAGCAAACATTCAAATACCTACAAGAGATAATTGTCACAGTATCTGTACTTCAGCAAACTATGGGGCATCCTACACCGTACACTTAACTTTCAGCTCTTCCATTATTTGCTTATACGATTCTGTTTAGCTTTAATTGTAATTTGTTTCTTCAGATAGGTAGAACAGAAACTCACCGTTCATTAAAAAGAGAACCATTGATCCATCTCCAGTTATGTTCTGGATCCTTTTGGAGACCAAGCCAGTGGTCCGCAGAACCTTTGTACCGTAGCATGAAAATCTTAATAAGAACAACAATACCAAAAATTTCTTTAAAAATATGCACATATTAACAAGTCCACTTTAAGCGCTCTTCATTTGATTCTAATCTACTATGTTTTTATATTTTATACTTTTAAATTTTGTATTGTGAGCCATACACACAGAGAAAGAGGGGGGGGATTAAAGCAAAAGAGGAAATTTGCTGGAGTCTCAAAACCATCTGAATTAAGCATTTCACTCCTACTAGTGGAATGTACCGATTGCCTTGAAATGCACACATTTTTTATGTGTCTCAGAGGAAAGAATGTGCATAAAACCATGTGTACATTTGATAAATGTATATACCTAAAATATGTTCACATTAAACAAAAATAATATGCACAATCACATTTGATTGGTACTAAAGCAAGAGTCTCTCCCACTAGTGAACACTCTCACCCTGTCTTTCTCTCTTATTATAAACAGACTAGAATAAATCTTTCTTTGGCTATTTATGTGTTACCTTTCTGGTAGGAACAATCTTTGGGTAAGTTTTACTTCTCATTCTTAATATGAGGGTATTTCTAAATCCAGTTTAGAACCATCATAGTACCCTGAGAAAGAGCCACCAAATGATCCTGAAAATGCCACCTTACTTTGGAAGCTAAGTTGGGTAGCACCTGGTTAATAATTGGATGGGAGACCACCAAGGAACTCCAAGCTCTGCCTGAAACCTCTGGCAGTTATGGTGAACAATATTAGGCTGGATGAACCAAGGCACTGAATCAGTATACTGTAGCATCCTAGAAGTGCCATACACTGACTTCTCACTAGCCTCCTACTGAATTCTGTGAAACCAGGAAAGACGGAAAGGTACAACGAATTTTTGAAATTGATCCTCTTCCACAAATTTTAAGCTATCCATAGGCTACGGCCTATGATTCCATATGGAATTGTACTCACTATCTCTTCTTGGGAGTCCACGAAAGCCAAAGAAGCATTGAGCGAAGCACAACGGCCCTTGCTGGACACCCAGTCTTCTTCAGCCTCAGCAAAATAATAGCATTTCCCATTGTACCCAACCCAGCCATTTGGACAGGGATTCACTTCAAAAGTAGGAGGAGGAGCTGGACATATTTCACATCTTCCCACTGGTGACAAGAAGAATTGTTTAAAAGATTTTATTACAATGGCTAAACAGTAGCAATTAAAGCTTGAGCTTAGATTTGTTAGATGAGAACCCTGATTCATAAGGAAAAAATTACTTTACACTGTACATCAAATAGGGCCTTCTTTTATACATAAAAATACACCCTTCATTTATCATTGTTCAGCTAAATTGGCAGGCTTTCCAACATTTTTAGGCCAATTTTATCCACTTGTTGATGACCATCCTATTTTACACAACACCCAAAACCACTGAAGGATTCACTTTCTTCTTGTGAGGTTGCCCCTTCCACAGCCATTTAGTGGCCAGTGGAGATCAGGGGCATCCAGAAAGGATTGGGCTAGATTCCCACAGCCAGAGATGCCGAACAAGAAAGGCATCTTCTGGGACCTTCCAGCCATCCTCCAGAGGTCTGAAAGGGTGATGTCATGCATCTGGCGAGAGGAACGTAGCTAGGCTGTTTCTCCAACATCCCTGCTGTCCCCCAGCCTTTAAGTGGCTATGGAGATGGAGAGGCGCAGGAGAAAGGGGAGGCCTGCAGGAGGCAAAAGGGGTTGTAACACACTTCCATCCGTGGGGAACTTTCTGATCTGTCTCCTGATGCAGTGTCTCAGCCATCTACAAGATGTATATTCATATGATGTGTACTGCAGACAACTCATCGTCAGTAGCAACTCATGGGCCAAGTTTAAGCAGTTTCATCCCACCTCTGCAGGATGAATTCCCCTCATGTTCAAACTCCCTCTTCTGTCCTGCATGCCCTAAGTTAGCTCCCAGAACCCAGGTGAGGTGAAAGACTCCTTCCACCTCACTAGTGTTGAACTCATCACTCACCTGTTACTATCACAGCCAGAATGATATTAAGGATTACACTCACAACTATTGCATATGTTGTTGCTCTACGTCTGACAGAATGCCACAACCCTAAAGAAGGAAACAAGCATTAATGCTATATACATTTCAGTCAAGGTGTCAACCAGGCCTAAGCAGAAAGTGTCAAGTTAAGTTCAAGATTAACATGTCAGTCAAAATAAAACTGTAGCAAAAAGAACTTATGGATGTTTGTGAGAAACCTAGAAGCTGGGCAGAAAATCAAAGTGTTAC
Organism: Iguana delicatissima; assembly: GCA_948472985.1. NCBI lineage: Eukaryota > Metazoa > Chordata > Lepidosauria > Squamata > Iguanidae > Iguana > Iguana delicatissima. The sequence goes on from CAOKZL010002104.1 coordinate 165,223, forward strand.
TTGTCCACGCCTTCAAAGCACATGCATTCCAGCTTTCTGTCTGTACAAGTGGAGAAGTCACTATTTCTTGTGGGAGACATAGGCCCTTTTCGCATGGCATTTGCGATGCGAAACGGCCTCCAGAGCGTCATGCGATTGCGAGGAGCGTTCCAGACAACGTCCTTGCAATCACGTGACTCTGCCAGGGCCAGCAGGCACTGATCGCAATCTATTTCATTTTCGGTTTGTAGCCGAAAATGGTATGCAATCGTGCATCACTCCAGGGCCCTATATACACTTACCGTGTGTGTGGAGCCTCTGCAGCCGCGGCGCTCGCACTTCCTGCCCCAGCACAGCCTGGGAAAATGCCTGGCTGCGCTGCAGAAGGAAGAGGCGAAGCCCTCACTCTGCCTGCCAGACAGCAGGCAGCAACTGCGGAGCCAAAGCAGTGGGGATGCAAGAGCCTCTCGCAAGGGGCTGCTCACGTGATCCCCGTGCCCCAGCGCCAAGAAAAGGTAAGTTGCGGAAAGGGTCATAAATAACACTGGGAACAAGCTCACTAGCCATGGTTCCTGTTAGTGTTACGCTTTTTCATGAGGAATAGTGGCTTGGTTCGTTTTTCAAATTTTGCATGGGTTACACAGTGGGTACCATTTTGCTTCTTCTGTCTAGCACTCAATTATCATTCTAAAAGTGGCCAGCCACATATTTATGAGATGCTTACAAGCCAAGCACAAAATCAGCATGTTACTCATCCCTCCCATTCAATCGTTTCACTTGGGCACTTAGTCCAGTTTTTACGTAATCTTGGAGCCTTGGGCCCTTTCACTCTACCCAATTATAATTCTGTGATTCCATTTCAACTGCCATGGCACCACCCTATGGAATCCTGGGGTTTGTAGTCCGGGAAGTATTAGCATCCTTTAACTGGAAATTCTAAATGCCATTCCCTAAAAATCAAATCCCAGGATTCCATAGGATAGAACCATGGCAGTTAAAGCGGAATCATAGCACTATGAGGGCACAGAGTGAAAGAGCCCACTGTTTTTGACACTCAGTTGAGGGCAGATCCCACGTCCCATGGGGATAATTTGAAATTCTATACCAAGTGGGTCACCAAATCATGGCAGCATCCACCTGTTATAGAAGCATTCCTTTCTCATCTCGTTGTTGGGAGATCACCCTTACTCAGATTATTTTATTTTATTTTATTTTATTTGTATGCCACTTTTCTTCTGGTATGGGATCCAAGGCGGCTTCCAACAACACATTAAAACATTTAAAAGCAATCATTTTAAAAACCTAGGACAGTATTCAATTAAATCAAGTTAACAAATAAAGCTCCCCAGCTTACATAAAAGCCTATTTAAAAAGAAGAATTTTTGCCTGCCAGTGAAAGGAGAGCAGGAGGAGGCCCACCTAGCCTCCTGTGGAAGAGCATTCCACAGGGTGGGAGCAGCCACCTAGAAGGCTCTCTCCCATGTCCTCAACCAGGCGAGCCTGGGACAGTGGTGGAACAGAGAGAAAGTCTTCCCCAACAGATCTTAAGGCTCTGACCAGTTTGTACAGGGAGATATGGTCTTTCAGATAGCCTGGACCTGGGCCATATAGTACTTTATAGGTCATAACCAGCATTTTGAATTGTGTCCAGAAATGAACAGGTAGCCAATAGAGCTCTTTTAACAAGGGAGTTATGTGTTCCCTGTAACTGGCCCCAGTCAGCATTCAGGCTGCCACATTTTGTACCCACTGAAGTTTCCAAGCAGTTTTCAAAGGCAGCCCCACGTAGAGTGGATCACAGTAGTCCAACTGAGATGTAATCAAGGAGTGTGTCACTGAAGCCAGATCTGATGTCTCAAGGAACAGCTGTGCAGCTGGCGCACAAGTTTTAACTGTGCAAATGCACTCCTGGCCACTGCTGAGACCTGGGCATCCAGAGGGGCAAGTACTGGTATAAATTCAAATCCCACATAAAGACTAAGTATGTAATCAAAGCCAAACTCTTTTGCATGAGCAGCTGCTTGTGCTCCAACCAATAGTTTTCTAAATGGTCAATATTATTAATAGATTTATCAGTCACAACACTGTCAGCATCCAATTTCACTTTGCCCTCCCTCTTACCACCCCCCCTGCAACCACATGCACTCTCTGTATATACAACAGAATACCTAATATTATACTTTTGGGGAGCTGGGATTCCCGTATGAAATCTCAGGCAATAACCTCATGGGTGAAAAAACTGTTAGTTTTTAAAGTGCTGCATGACTCTTTATTGGGAAGATATGAATAACAGCACACACACACAATCAGCATACACAGATACGGAAGAAAGGGGAAATCTTTTCTATCAGCTGTACCCATTTCACTGGTGGACACATATCAACGTTGAGTCTAAAAGTGCTTAAAACAACAGACAAAAATTTAGCCGAAAGGATGGGAAGAAATATTTAGATGAACTGTAAAAAAACAAAGAAAATATTTAAAAATGTTGTTTCTAGAGTGAGATTAATAGAAATTTTCCAACATCCCAGCAGAAAATCTATACTGGTAGAAAAGTTGTAAAAATCTTATCTGTGTTATCAAGATATACTTTCACTGGAAAAACACTTACGTCGGCAAAAGGATTTTCTGCTTGGAGAAGTTTCACTGCCATTACTTTCTCCATTCTCCTTTACTTGTGATTTTGAATGAAGAAATTGCCCTCTCATTTCAGCCTCTTCCACAACAGCCATCTTTTCACTTCCACCTAAAAAGATGCACATAATCTAGTGGTTTGAGCACTGGACTACAATCCTGAAGACCAGGTCTTGATTCCCTGCTAGGCCATGGAAACCCACTGGGGGATGACTTTGGGTGCACCACACACTCTGAGCCTAAGAAAAACCTGTAATAGGTTCACTTTAAGGTTGCCATAAGTCAAATGGGGACATTTCTGGCTACACAAGAGAGAAGGGGTGGGGAAGCATAATGGATGTTTTAACAGAAGCTTCATAGTTTCACTTCCTCCTGATCTGAGTTATAATCAAAGAGTGTCTAATGTTCAGGAATTCCAGTCCTCCAGAAGTTTGAAAGTGATGAATAGCATATACAAGTACATCTTAGTTTACAAAATACATAGATATATTCCTGAGCATTATTTCTATATAAAAAAGTTAGTGTCGGAGGCAAAACAAAGGGGAGGAGGATAGGGATAGTTTCCTACAAAATAAAAAAGAAAAGCAATTCAATATCTTTCCATAAAGTTTTAATTCAAGGCCAAAAACAACAACAACACACAAGTGAAAGGAAATAACCAGGACAGTTAAGCTTTCCCTAAGTAAACAAAAACATTTGAACCTTTTAGTGAACCACTGGAAGGCCTCTTCCAAAACATACCAAGGGATGCCTTTTTCTTTCACTAGCCTCCACCTGTCCTACAATTTCAATACTCATTACCAAACATACAGATCTATACTTTTTTTTTAACAAGCTGAGGGGAGCTGCTAAGGCAGGCTTATTTGCTCTCCCCTTTTTCTGTCTGTTTTGCTGTTCACAGAGACTTAGGGATCATGGAGATAGCTGTTTATTTTTCCAGTTGTAAATCAGCGCACGTAGATACAGTAGGATTGGCTAGAATAGAATCCTATACTTTACCCAGCAACAGCTTTGTTTATTGCATTGCTTACTACAGACAGGCTGCTGCAACCCATTACTGAAACTCTGGCCCTTTCCTCATGGGGGGGCCCGAAACGGGGCCGCGCACGCAGGGGCAGAACTTACCCGCGAGCGGATTGCTCCGTCCCTGCGGAGAGTGAGGATCCGCCGTTCCAAACGCCACCAAATTTCGGCGGCGTTCAGCGGCGCCCAAAATGGCGGCCGGCGGCTTCCGGCAGCGCTCCACCAATCAGGACAGCGCGCCAGTCGGAAGCCCGCCCCCGGGCAGATCTGCAGGGACACACTACCGCATCTCTGCAGTTCTTCACTGGGGGCTGCTACGGGGCAGCATGGGTGAGTTCTATAAAAACCACTTGCAAAGGTGGTTTTTACAAAACTCACAGCGCCACTCCCGCGGCTGCGCTAGAGCAGTTTGAGGTCTAGAACCCCACTTTTTTTAACTGCTCTAGCGCACCCCCCAGTGAAGAAGACCTTCAGGAGAGGTCGCTCTAGCGTGGGCAATATGCCCGTGTGGAAATGGCCTCTGTGTTCCTCTATCCCTTCTTTACTATCCTCCAGCGATGTATTTAAGTCTTTTCCTCCAAGTCTCAAGTTAAATCTCAAGTCTCTACCTTCAACTCTCGAGTCAGATCTCAAGTCCTTGAAGATACTTTCAAGTCAAGTCTCAAGTTTTATACTCCAACCAAAATTTCAGAATTAATGGATAGAGTGAAATAAATTCAGTTTTTAACAATTTAAGCAGAGTCAGCTCTCCAGAATTGCAATTTTGCCATCTGCAGCTTTGGAAGTGGGGAATAGGAGCCTATCTTACTCCCCATTACTGAAGATTCAAAAGCTTTAAAAGGAAGGATCCTTGTTCCTCAAGCTTGCTGCCTAACACATTTGCTGTTCCCCTCTGAGAAATGCACCTTGCAATTTGTGGGTGAGTCTAGTCTTTTGCTCTTAGAAAACATTTTAGAAGGCTCCTCTGATATGCAGCAGGGACAGCCTGCCGAGCAGACTTCAACCCTACTTCAAGCCCATTGCCTAACCCATTTGCTGTTCCCCTCTGAGAAATGTGCCCACACTTTGGGCTAGAGAGATATTCTCATGTGACTAGCAGGCAAAAAAGAGATGGAGGCATTGTTCAAAGTTGTAAGGTTTCTGGATGAATACGTTAACTGAACCAAAGGCATCAAGTCAGTTATTAAAAATATGGAAGTCTCAAGTCGAGTCGAGTCAGTGCATCATTTATGGCTGAGTCAAGGTTGAGCCCAGTCACTGAAGCGACTTAAGTCTGACTTGAGTCTACATCACTGCCATCTTCCCAATGCCAATGCTGCTAAACAACTTTCAAGTAGGCAGAGAAAGAGGAGGAGGCTTTGAAGGAGAATCACACTTCCAGAAGGCTCTGATGGTATGCAATGAAAAATGCGTATGGGCGATTTGTTGAGTTTACAGTTTGTTGTTAAACATGATGGACCTTGCAGTACTAAAAGCTATGCTAAATTCAGCCCGATGGTTTTTCACTCCTCTGAAATTACTATGAAGCTTCTATTGTTTATTCTGGGAATTTTGCCATGAAGGTCTTTGGAATGCTAGAGCCAGCTCTGATAAAAGTTACATTCTGAAAACAATGAGAGTTTGCATGCTACAGACAAATGTGAAAATCTCTGGACATTAAAAACAGTTTGCCTGTAGTCTGCTGAGAGCCCTACAATGACCTAAACCAGGTTAGAGGGTATAAAACGCATCTCCTGCATAAATTAAGCCCGCCTTCTGCATAGGAAAAATGTAACTTTTTGATATAGAAATGAGCAAATACATGCGTACATGAAAAATGTTACTAAAAGTTTATATAACATGTAACTAATCCATCTGTGTGAATTTTTAGCCAATGAGGCGTTGTTACCATGTACATGTAGAAAAACAAAATGCGTATAACTTCTGAATGAACATGGCATTCTTTGCTTAGCCTTGTTTTGGACTAGTCCAGCTGTGCACCTGATTTAAAAGGGCCTCTTTCTTACTCTACTCAGGCCTCCTGAGTTGTTGTTATTGTTGTTGTTGTTATTGTTGTTGTTTTTATTGACACACAGCTTAGGAAAGCCTTTTGCAGCAACACCTCCAGAAAATATGGTTCTCCTTTCAAACAAAGCCACATACCTATTACATGTTTACACAGCAGAGTATATGGATTCCATTACTCACCAATGCATCTGCAACAGTGGCAAGACTTGAACAAAGTGTGCAAGAAAGAGCATTATGCTATTTTTAAAACAAGGTGCAGACTGCTCCCTGCCCCCTTTCAGCTATAAGAAAATGGTGGATTTTGCTGCTGCCATTAACACAGCAGCAAATTTAGCAGCAGAGCCTGAGGGGAAACTGAGGAACAAAAGAATGAAAAAGGTGTGTTACACCACTGATCAGTGTCTCTTAATATTAGCTTCCATACACTACCACACTGGAAAAGGAGATTAAAATAAATTGTTTGGCATTAAAAATACCACAAGACTTCTTTTGGCTTATTTGTTTTTTCTGCCTCACAAGGTTGTTGTGAGGATAACAAAGGTCACAATTAGACCATGCTCCCACTCCAACCTCTTTCAAGAAAAGGCAGGCTATGAAATACTGTACTGTAAATTTAGACTCCAATTTTTGTATTTAAAAAAAACATTCAGAAAACAAGGCAGCATCCTGTTGCATTTTTAAAAAATAATTATCTGATCAGTGAACAAATGCGCCACGAGCTATGTGCTATTCGAATGCGCTATTAGAGAAAAGATCGTGCCTTACCTTCAGCCCTGTTTGCTCCACTTTAAAAGTTGAAACACATGTACAAGAAGAGTTTGCATCAAAGGGAGGGCTTAGAAACTGCTGTAAGAAGAAAAAGTTCTCTCAACAAAAATCTTCACAATCCAAGCAGCAGCTCCTTATGCGCCAGCGTCTATCAAACCACTTGCTCTTTTACCAGTTTTCTATAAAACCCCATTTCCGCTCTAGGACAGATCAGCATGTGATTGTTTGTCTTTCAGTCGAAATGAGGCTTCTGCCTATAAATCATTACCTATTGTTAAGGAATGATCCTTAGTTTTATGAATATCAAAGGCAAAATTGGGTAGATAGCTAAATTCTGGTCGACGTTAATCTGTGAGGTGAGATTGCGTTCTTTTGTATTTGCAAAACAGGAACAGCGAGAATACCTTTTGCTTTTCTTCCGAGTAATAACTCTCAGAAATCAGTTTCCTGTTATGCCTAGTTGCACAATGTTGAAAAAAAAACCTTTGGCAGTACAGTTCTTCACTCCTTGTTACATCAGGAAAAGCTTTCAGTTACAGCATTTGTATGTAAAATATGGAACTTCACTTGATAGAATTAGATTTTGTGGTTAGTTCTCGTGACCCCTTAAGCCCAGACTCCTGCACTCCCCTCAGATAACAAATTTAACAACAAACTTAAATGAATGACACCCAGATCAAGTCAAATAAACCATTAGTGCAAGTAAGTAAATGGCTCGAATGCCACAGAATAGCTCCACAAATAGAACATAATCTCTTCACAGTCTTCTGCACAACAGTTATGGGGAATAGTAGTGGCTGGAGGCTTTCATGCCAGTGGGCCAATGAGTCCACTCTTGGTTTTAGTCTGAACTTTAAAACTGTCTAGGATGATGAACCTATTTTGGGAGTAGGATTTAGCACTTTGTTTAGCTGACCTACCTGCCTAATACTCTGTCTGATCTTGTAAGCTACGCAGGGTCAGCCCTGATTAGTACTTTGATGGGAGACCACCAACAAATACCAGGTGGTATAGACTATGGCCATTTCCACACAACACTCTTATAGCACGATAATTCCACTTTCAACCTCCTGGGGGCTGCAGTTCTGCGAGGGGCCAGCCGGAATCATCGTGCTATAAGAGTGTCATGCTGAAATATTCTTTATTTTAGAGGAAGGAACTGGTGAAAATCACCACCTCTGAGTATTCCTTGTCTAAGGAAACCTGTTACCCTGATTTCTGGGGTCCCGTGGGGGACACCTCAATATGCTCCAAATAATAGAGAATGGCAATTAGCTAGAGCACAAGCTGTAGCAATGCAAAAGGCAGCGCAACTTAGCGAGATCTTAAATCCAATGTTTACAGGGTCAGGCCAAGTCAAAAACCAAGCAAAATGTAATCATAATTGTTTTCTTTGTTTAAAAGACAGTCACTGCGCACTTATGTACTCACTCACACAGACCTAAGAAAGTAAAGGAAGGAAATTGATAGAGGATTTTGAGAGGGATTTTTCAGGGGAAATACTACACCTGATCCTGTAGCCTGGATAGCCAGAAGAAAGTCAGTTGGAGCGGAGATTCCCAGCACGTGGAAACTGAAGGGAAGGCTTGGCAAGCGGAGCAGCAGCAAGGTGGGATGGAAGCCAGGAGCGATCTGAAGAAGCACTCAAAATCAGAGGTTCTTATAGGGGAAAATGTGCCTGTAGGGTAGTCCGTTCCCGGGGAAAACAATGGGTTTTGGGCTGCAGACAAAGCCTCCAAAACGTCAGTACTTAGAATGATTGGATTTTGACAGCGCTGTCAATAGCGCAGACAGTATGCAAATAGGGAGTACTTGACAGTTGAGTAGTCAGAAGTGCTAATCTCGTCAAGCTGCCTGTTCGGGGCAGGGAATCTTTTGTATGCTTCGTACATACTTAATGTAGTTTTAAAGTGTACTTGCCTGGAGGTCCGCTGAAGCTGCTTGCTGGAAAATTACTGGCCTGCCTGAATTTGTCTAGTATATTTCAGCTCGTTCGGCCATGTCCGTGTGCATGCTTGTCCGGGGGCCTTGCAAGTACGTGGAGAGGAGCGGTTTGGAATGGCCAATCTCTTGATATTAAATAATAAGCCTTGGGTTTGGACTATAAACCACAGTAACAAACCCTATGAAATTCATTGGGTTGCCATAAGTTGACAGGCAACTTGAAGGACATGCACACACACACAGAGCTCATTTAAAGTTCAGGCTAAAACCCAGTGCAAATTCACCGATAAGTCCATCCAAGCAGATGGGAGAGCGGATGAGAACATGCAGCCGGTAAGACACACTGACAGAATAGATTAAGAGTGATTCATATACACCTAGCAGGGATTGCTGAAGTAACTTATTAAAAACACTTACACACACACACACTGTTATATACCGGCTAGCTCCAAGTTCAGACAACAGGTTTAGTGTCAGGATGTGTGGCTCTGGTCATAAAATACTTGCTGGATGTATATTAGAATAGATTAGGCAGCTAGCTCAGGTGTTGCTAGATCTAGTTAGAATGCCTATAAAGGCCATTTCCGCACTAGCCTGTTATAGCTTTTGAGCCCCCCCCCAACTGCAAACCTCAGGATTCCATAGGATGTTGAAAGTGGAATAACAGCACTATAACAGGCTAGTATGGAAATGGCCGAAGTATTCATTGCTCATTGTTGATTGCAATCATGTCTCCGTTTTAAGGTTGTTTGTGCATTCCAGTGCATCAAATGGTTAATTGCTTTATTGCTTGCTGCTACAATGTATCCAGGTGAGGGGGAGAAAATCAGAGGAAGGAAAAAGAAAGCATAGAAAGATGTTGTGAGAACGGAAAATACTCAAGATAAGAAGGCAAAAACATACTCCAGTCTCAAGGATGAAAAGTACATAAACAGCTGCGAGTCTAGCTGCCTGGAATGATGGGATGATGTGAGATTTATGATTCTCTCCCAATCACAATTTTGCTTGCCAAAATTTACATAGGAAGTGTGACAAAGTTCTGGGTGTGTGGCTATTCAGACTGCCAGAGCAGCCTAGAAAAGGCTGCCAGGCAACCAAAATAGCTTCTCAGGACAGAAACTCAACCCCATTAGTGTATGGGAGGGGCTGGGTACTGAGAGGAAAAGATATCTAAAAGACAAACACTGATTATCATTTACAGTCCTTTAGTGAGAGAAAAACTCCGGAGTAAAGTTCCTCAGTTAGCAAGTGAGATTGTCTGTGTGGGAAGGGTTTAAGTCTCAGGGAAAGCCTAGGCCATTTCTGCACAAGACTGTTACAGTGCTATTATTCCACTTTCAACATCCTCAGAGGCCCCTCTCTTAACAGCAAACCCCAGGATTCCATAGGATGTTGAAAGTGGTATAATAACTGTGATTGTGTGAGAACCATAAATCTCACGTCAGGCAGAGAGAAGCAGAAACAAAATCAAATCATTATAGAAACTGGTCAGAAAGTGTGACCTGGATTGGGGGTTGAGTCTTTGGGGAGAATGTAGCCAAAGGGCTGTTTATGATACTTGTGCTTATAGCAGAGTATAAAGATATAAGGAATCTGACTAAAAGTACTGTGAAGAACTGTATTAGCTTTGACCTGCATATGAACTCCAGTACTTTGTTCTGTATGTCATCTTAATAAATGTTACACTTTATTTTTTTTTAAATACTGACTTAGCTGAGTGGTAGACAATAATTAAACACACAACAGAAAACTGCTACCATACAACTATTAAGGGGTTCTAATTAACCATTGAAAGGCCTCACCCTTTTACACAAAGATGGTGTTATAAGGAGGGGAAAACAGAGCTGTGTGTAAAAGACAGGGCTCCTTGTCAGATTGGGGAACTGCCATACCAATCTGGAAGAGAAAGAAGTAAGCCCTGTCACAGAATGGTATAAAACCTGTAACTGTCAAGTATGCCTTTAATCTCAGCAACTTCTAATGAAGTGTGCTGTATTGTTCGCTTTGCTAAAAATGAACACTGCTGTTTAACTACGAGTGACATTTGTGGAGTACAAGTTACACAGGGAAAATGACATTTACTGGCTTCAAAAACTTTATTCCAAACAGCAAGGAAACAGCAGCACGTTCTGGTAATTGCCAACCACTACTGGATTTACAGTACTTTATAAGCTGTAATATTACAAGTTTATGTATGCAAGCATTCTATTTGACAGCTAATTAAAACATTTCTTTCCCCAGACTCTCACTCTGCCGGCCAACTACATGACCTTGTAGCTGCATTTGTTCCTTGAAACAATATTCCCTGGTTCTCAGCCCACACAGTTTCTCACTCTGTTCCATCATCCCCTTCCAACCTTTTCTAGACATAAAGGCACTACATAGCACTACATGGCATTACATGGCATGGCATCACGGGACATCACATTGCATGGCAGGGAGAGCAAAGCTGACCTGACACACAGAGACTGTTCACACATACCTAGATATATACGTACATACATACTACTGGCCATTAAAGAGCTTCTTAGATTTTGATGTGTTCCAGCAGCACTCCAAATGTTGCTGTCCCTATGAGCCCAAACTCCACAGATTGGGGATAACATCTGACAAGGAGCCAGCATCTGTATCATTGAGAGCCATGAGTGTGATTCTTGAACATGTGGAGGGGAAGGTCTCAAGGGGACGACAAGATTTCTTTCTGCCCACATACCTGCCCCATAGACTCAAGAAGAGAGAAAGACTTTAAGTGAGAAGACAGTGAAAAGACTGAGAGAGATGAGATCTCACTGTTTAAACACCTTAAGGGCTGCCCACAGAGACGAGGGGGCAGATTTTTTTTCTCTGCTGCCCCAGAGAGTAGGACCAGGTCTAATGATTTCAAGTTACAAGAGAACAGCTTTTGATTTAACATTAGAAGGAACTGTTATTACCGTTTACTAGCCTTACTTTGGAAGATACTAGATATCGTTTTGATATCACAATTCGGCCCCATTTTGCTACCCTCAGCCAAGTGTTTGTGAGGCCCCCGGACAAGCACAGAGCTAGTCATGGCCATTAACTGCTGAGCTAGACGCTTAAAAGTCAAGCACACTGCATCTGCATCCTGGCCATTCCATTGTCGATTCGGACTTAATTCAATTATGCTAAATTCTGACCTATCAGAGACGTTGTCTCGCACCCAAACTTAATTGTTCTTCCCAAAGTACAAACTAGCCTACAGTCATATTTTCCCTATAAAAACTCCCAGTTCCGAGAGGTTCCTCGGATTGCACTGAATTTCCAGCCCGCCTTGCTGCCGCTTCATCTGCCGAGCTTTCCCCTCGGTCTCCGTCTGAGACCGTGCATCTGTGGACCTCCTCATTGATCTACGCTGGGCTTTGGACAGGTGTAGTATCTCCCACTTGAACAATCCCTCTCAAAATCCCTCTATACTGCTAGCACCTTTATTTTCTATAGTTACTTGTATGAGTGTGTTGCATACACTGTTTGCCTGTATTTAATAAAATTCAAAGTTATTATTTCACATTTTGGTGTGCTTCTTGGCTTGGCCTGACCCCGTAGACATTGGGTTAAAGATTCCGCTGTGTTGCCCTGCCTCTCATTTTGCTAACTTGTGCTCTGAGCTAATTTTCCCCACCAATATTTGAGCACATTTGGAGTCCCTCACGGGACCCCCCAGTAAACAGGGTAACAGAATTTCGTCACAGTAAGAGCAGCCTGACAATGGCACCAACTGCCTAGAAAGGTGGTGGGGTCTCCTTCTCTGCACGTCTTCAAAAAGACGCTTATTTAGATTGCATGTATACCCTTGGAAGAAGCTCTCATAATGGGTAGAATGCAGAGCCAGCCACATTCATTTGCAGGTTATTCCTGCTCCAGAAAAATTGAATTCAGTGGACCCTCCTTAGATGTGACCTCCGCATGCATGATCTCCAGTTCATGTGAAGCGTTGCATTCCTGTACCTAAAATGGCAGCAATGTGTGCACAGACACTTCAGCACATCTGTGTGCACATTGCCACCACTGAATAGAATGGGATACAAGCATTCACCAAGTCTGCTATTTGCAGGGGTTCCCAAAATGGAAACCCTGCATGTACTGGGGAGGGGAGGGGCACTGCACTTCCTGACAAGAATGGAACAGCTTTGTCCTCCTTCTACTGTATCTCCAGTAGATGGCAGTCTTGGATAGAAGACACATCAACAACAGTCGGAACCTTTTGCGTATCTGATCCAGGCTAACACAGCTATGTCTTTGAAGTCTGGAGGAAAACATTGTTCCAAATGTTCCTGAAAACCAAGTGTTTATTTCCTGTTAATAATACTTTTCATAATGAAACAGTAAATGGGTCTTCTTTATTGTTCTCTCAAACTCTCTCACACAGTCTTATTTCCTCCTCCTTCTCTCAGATAAACAGAAGGGAGTTGTTAATGAAGACTCTACCTATGTAAAGATTAACGGCAGTCTGTGCCTGTGTTACGTATAACACATGAGCACTACAAATACTTGAATCCCAGCTTGGAACAAAAAGTGGGATATAAATAAAAATCATCCTGTTGCCAGATATTCACCAGATTCTATCTGATCGTGGAAGCTAAGCAAGGTCAGCCCTGGTTAATACTTGGATGGGAGACCAGCAATGAATATCAAGTGCTCTAGGCTATATTTCAGAGGAAGGAACTGGAAAAACAAATTCTGGGTATTCCTTGTCTAGGAAAATCTTGTGAAATTCATGAGGTGGCCTTAAGTTGACAGGCAACTTGAACACACACACCCACACAGACACACATGCGCACACCAAAGATTAGAATTATAAAAGTGTTCATCGCTGCAGGAGGTGGTCCCAACCTCCTGCTCCTGTTCTGATTCATCGGAGGATCTCATTTTCCCAAATATATGAAAGAGAGAAGGACTTGTACACTTCAATTCGCCTACTGTTTGGCCATTTTTTGTACAGATGTGCCATCAAGGGCCTAGAAGTGTGCATTGCACCCCAGGTGTACTGTCCTTTCAGTACAGTAGTCCAACATGCTGTTGTGTTACCATGGCATCCTGATCTGGTCTTTGGTGAACTAAGATATCATTTTTGATATCATAATTTGGCCCTCCCCCCTCCACCAGCTAAGTGTTTGTAAGGCGCCGCCGGACAAGCGTGACACTAGGCATGGGAGACTTGTATTCTCATCAAAAGTACCAGATATAGCCAGTTCCGCTTCAGGGGGTACCCACCCGAAACAAACACCTTGATTGCTAAACAAAGAGGACTCTTTGCCTGTGAAAGCACCCTGGCAAGCCAGGCACTTAATGGCCGAGCTAGCCACATCTGCATACCAGCTATACCATTGTCAATGCGGTTCATAACTCAATCATGCAAATTCTGACCTTTCGGAGCCTTTGTCCTCAGACCAAAACTCATTGTTCTCTTGCAAAAACCAGACTAGCCTGCAGTCGTTCTGTCCCTATAAAAGTTGCCCCGTTTTGAGAGCTCTTCAGAACTCTTGTCGAGCCTAGCTGAAATCACTGGAACTCTCGTCGGACCAAGCTGAGCTGAAATCATTAAGCTGAAGTCATTCGAAGCTCCTCTTGGATCTTTGCCCCTGCCTCGCTGCCGCTCGGCTCCACAGATTCCCCTCGGTCTCCACACTGGGTTTCCTCCCTTCCCTCCAATTGGTATCTACAGGACTTCGGACAGGTGGCGTATTGCTTATTTCTCTAAAACTCTCTTTCTTTCCTCTCTAGTTAGGTGTGTTTGAGTTTTATTATTTTATTTGCTTAATAAAAACTGTTAGTATTTTAAACTGCTTGACTCTTCACTGACCTGAACCGGTATACATAGGACAAAAGGTCTTGCGGCGTTGCCCTGCGTCTCGTTAGCCAAGAGAGTGCTCCAACTAATTTTCCCCATTTTGCTTGCTGTTGGTTGTTTATTTGGGCGCCCCTACCGGGACCCCCAGTTTACAGGGTAACAGATGGTTCAGGATCCTCAATACCTTTCCATTTGTGAGAGATTTGGCAAATGCATCTACAACTTCCTTTATATACCTCCGCCTCCACAGTGCCCCCACAGTGGCTTAAACAGCTCTAAGGAGGGCTGCATGAAAATACAAAAAGCATTCTAGCATGGGAAGCTTCTAGTCTTTCCTTGTTTACATTGAGATGGTCTGGTCAAGTTGCATACCCTCCAACATTTCGTGTATCCAAACAATATCAGGGTGTGGTTGAGATAGCAAAAAATTAATGAAAAAGAAAAGATAAGCTAAGGTAACTTGCAGTTGCGGAGCCTACCAAGAACAGCCAGATTCTGCCCTCTTTTCTGAACTCTTGGAGGTCAGAAAAGACCTTAAAAGGTTTTTCTTTCTTTTTTCTTTTTTTCATCTCTATAGCACACAAAAGGGCACTTCACCAATTCTAATTCCATTATCTTTATGGCCAGAAGGAAAAGCACATGAGCCTAGCTGGATCAGATCAAAGGGTCAGCTAGTCAAGAATCTTGTTTCTGAAAGAGCCCCTTGAGACACTTCTAGGAATATTTTTTTTTTGGAATTTAGTTTTGCTTTGTAAGAATCATTTGCTGAAACCTACCCAGCGACCTGCACAAACTGAAGATTTAGTGCCAGGTCTCTCAGATCCAGAGAGATTATGCCCCACTTCAGACTTAATTTTGTTTTTCATATTTCATAGAATCATAGGGTTGGAAGGAACACTGAGGACGATTTACTCCAAGCCCTGTCAATGCAGGAATGAACAGCTAAACCATTTCTAAGAGAAGGTCAGTCTATGTTGAAAAACCACCAATAACAGATAGTCCACTGTGACAGGGCCGCCTTCTTGTTTTCTCAGTTTGGCATGGCAGCTCCCAATCTGATAAGGATCCCTTTCATTTCCCCACAAGTTTGCCTCGTCTTCTTATACAACCACCTTTGTGTAAAAGGATGAGGCCTTTTAATGGTTATTTAGAACCCCTTAATAGTTCTATAGTAGCATGTTTTCTGTGTGTCTCTAAATACTGTATACCACTTGGCTGAGTCAATAATTAGAAAAATAAACTGTAATATTTATTAAGATAATATACAGAACAAAGTACTGGAATTCATTTGCAAGTCAAAGCTAATACAATGCTTCAGAGCTCTTTTAGACAGTTTCCTTATATCTTTATACTCTCATATCAGCACAAGGATCATAGACAGCCCTTAGGCTACTCCCCAAAGGCTCAACTCCCAATCTAGGTCACACTTTCTGACCAGATTTTATAATGGTTTAATTGCTCTTCCACCTCTCTCTAGGCTTCCCCAGAGAATTAAACTCTTCCCACACAGACAACCCCACTGACTGACTGAGGGACCTTACTCCAGAGCTCTCTCTGTGGGTAACTGTCACTGAAGGACTGCCAAAAGACTATTGGTGCTTGCCTTATATATCAGCCACCAGTTCCTCCCACACAGTAATGGGCTGGGTTTTTCTCCTGAGGAGCTATTCTGGTTGCCTGGCAACCTGTTTCTAGGATGCTGTGGCTCTCTGGATTGCCATAGCCCCCGAACTCCATCACATCTACCACCTGCTGAGGGAGTTTATTTTATTGCTGAATAGCTCTTACTCTCAGGAAGTCCGTCCTAATGTTTAGTTGGACTCTTCTTTGAATATACTGCTTTGGCTCCTATACCCTCAAGCAATAGAAAGCAAATTCACTTCACCTTCCAGATGAAAACCCTTCAGATGGCTGTCACATCACTTCTCAGTCTTCTCTTCTCTAAGCTAAACGTACCTAGCTCTGTTACCCTGTGAACTGGGGGTCCCGGGAGGGGCGCCCAAATAACCGAAACACAATAACGCAAGATGGGGAAATTAACTGGAGCACTCACTTAAGCTGACGAGAGGCAGGGTAACTTTGCAAAGATCTTTTCACCCTATGTCTACGAGATCAGGTCAGTTAAGCAGTCAGACAGTTTTAAAATAGCAAAAATGATGTTTTATTAAAGACAGACAAACATTTAAGACAACGCAACCACACAGCTAACTAAGAAATAAGAAATAAGAGTTTTAGGGGGAAAGGGGTGATACGACACCTTTCTCATAGTCCTGTAGAAGCTGGAGATGGTAGTGAAGAAACTCAGCAAGGTGGCTGAAGGGAGTTCGCTCGACAGAGCAGCAGCAAGGCTGGATGGAAGTGCAGAGCAATCTGAGGAAGCTCTTGGAGCTTGGGGTTTTTATGGGGGAAAATATGACCGCGGGCTAGTCTGTACTTGGGAGAGAACAATGAAGTTTGGGTGCGAGACAATGTTTCCGAAAGGTCAGAATTTCACATGATTGAGTTAAGTTCGAATTGACAATGGAATAGCCAGTATGCAGATGCAGCTTGCCTGGGTGGTGGAGTGTCCAGCTCTCCAGGGTGCCTGCTCGGGGCAGGGGGCTCTTTGTGTTAGTGTGCATCCTTAATGAAGTGTTTGTCTCGGGAGGTCTCTTAAAGCAAGATCTGGCTGTGTTGGCTTGCTTAAGCATAAACAGAAATGATTCAGCATTTAATAGCCATGCCTAGCTTCGTGCTTGTTCGGGGGCCTGACAAACACTTGGCTGAGGGTGGCAAAATAAGACCGAATTGTGATATCAAAATGATATCTAATGTCTACCGAAGCCAGGCCAGTTCACGGTGATAACAGCTCCCTTAACCATTTTGCACAACTCTTGGATTCCAGACCTTTCACCATCTTGTTCACCCGCCCCTGAACACATTCCAGTTTGTCAACATCCTTTTTAAACTATGCTGCTGAGATGCTGTAAAAATAATCCAGGTCAAGTCTTTCCTTGCTACTTCTGCTTGCCACAGTTGCCATGAGACTGAAGTCATGAGGACTAGCATTTTTTAAAAAAAGTATAAGTCTTGCAAGAGTCCATGAGGTGGGGTATTGATACATCTCAAACCTATATGTTCTCTATCAAGGCCTTACATTTTAGTTAGACAAGCTGAACACGAGTCAACAATGTGATGCAACAGCTTAAAAAGCCAATGTGATTTTAGACTGCATCAATAGGAGTATAGAGTCTAGGTCGAAGTAATACTCTACACTATTACAGGAGTTTGGATCAGATCTCACCACCTTCTTCGTCTCCTATGTCTTCTTCTTCTTCTTTGAATAATATTTTTATTATTATGAAACAACACAAAACACACACACGTGCACACAGAAAAAGACAACACAAAAACAAAGAGAAAAAAAATCACCAAAAACCAGCACCTAACCACACTACACTCAAACAGAACCATATATGGGTCTCCAACCAATGATACACTCAGAATTAGTCATACTTACTTAACCACTATGTTAATAGCTATTACTAATTACTAAATAATGGTTTCTCTATATTAATAAACTATTACCTTTAACCTATCTTATCTTTAATCTACCTATCTTCCTAATATGAAAAAAACATAAAATATTAACAATTTTTAAAAATCATTTCTCCCTTCAAACAGTTATTTCTTTTTATCTTATCAACATATTTATAAGTAACTTCATATTCATTCCATCTTTTCTCTTCTTTTCTTTTTTATTCGTATTTGAATGTTCTTATCACTAATTCATCTCCTTTTATCCTGGGCATCATAGAATTAAAACACAATCCATGCTGGAATTCCAAATCAAAACCTTTTAACAACAAAGACCTTCAAATTATAGGAAAAGAGTTTCCACCTAAACATTAGGAAGAACTTCCTGATGGTAAGAGCTGTTCCACAGTGGACTATGTTGCCTTGGAGTGTGGTGGAGTCTTCTTCTTTGAAGGTTTTTAAAACAGTGGCTGGATGGCCATTTGCTGGGGGTGCTTTGAGCGTGTGTTCCTGCATGGCAGGGATTTGGATTGGATGGCCTTTATGGTCTCTTCCAAATTTATAAGGCTATGATTCTAAGCGGTGACATGATATCCATGTTTAAACATCTGAATGGATGTGATAGCAAGGATGGAACAAGCCTGTTTTCTGCTGCTCCAGAGACTAGGACATGGAGCAATGCATTCAAACTACTGGATAAAAGATTCAACCTGAACATTGGAA
The DNA here is from genome assembly GCA_948472985.1 of Iguana delicatissima. Taxonomy (NCBI): domain Eukaryota; kingdom Metazoa; phylum Chordata; class Lepidosauria; order Squamata; family Iguanidae; genus Iguana; species Iguana delicatissima. The sequence continues at coordinate 183,626 of CAOKZL010002104.1, forward strand.
AGAATTTCCTTATGGTAAGAGCTATTTGACAGAGAAATACACTGCCTCCAGAGTGTGGTGGAGGCCATTTCCACATAGTTATAGTGCTCCTATTCCACTTTCAACCTCCTATTGAATTCTGGGGTTTGCCGTTTAGAAAGGGGCATTTAAAATTCTCAGCTAGAGAGCTCTTTGGCCTCAGTAAACTACAAACCTCAGAATTAAATTATAGCACTATGACAGTATAGTGCTGTAGCATACACGACTCACCCTGGATTAGGCAGCCGTGCTGGGTTCAGAGTATAAGATACTGGGGGGCAAGAACCAAGCCAGTTCTGGTCTTTGAGAATGCTGAGAATACTGAGCAAAGAAGCGAAAAGGAAAGAAAAGGAGAAAGGCACACAGTCATACATACGCTCTGACTAAGGAAGCAAAGCAGGCAACGAAGCAAAATTCTCATTGTTACAACAGATTATATAGACCTTGGTTACACAAGTAGCAAAACAGCCTGACAATCCATCAACCCACCGTGCCAAAACAGGACAGGAGGAGGCTTTCCAACCTCCGACAACAATTACTGAGGCATCTGTGGACGAGGTGCATGATAAGTTTGCAGCCAAGTCTCATTTCCTGTCCGATGCAGCAGCGAGCTGACTTCGCTCTCCCCTCACTGTACCAGACAGCAAAGGGAGTGGAGCATCCCATCATTAACATTCCTTGACTGTTCTCACAAGGCTGCAACATACGGGGCAGCCTGACCTAGCAACACAAGCCAAACCAGAAATGTGTTAGCAAAGTGAGCTGAACCAAAGTGTGCAACGCAGGGCCTACCCAAAGAGCCTCGGGCCCAGCAAGTGCAGAAGTCTGCTCTTTTGGAGGTTCTTAAACAGAGACTAGATGTCCATCTGTTGGGAATGGGATTGTGTTTTTCATGCATGGTAGGCATTTGCACTGGGTGGCCCTTATGGTCTTTTCCAGCACTATGGCCATTTCCGCACCAGCCTGTTATAGTGCCATGATTCCACTTTCAACATCCTCTGGAATCCTGGGGTTTGCAGTTTCGGGAGGGGCCGGCCAGCCCCTCCCGAAACTGCAAACCCCAGGATTCCAAAGGATGTTGAAAGTGGAATCATGGCACTATAACAGGCCGGTGCGGAAATGACCTATGTTTCTATGATTCTATGGACCCTTAACAGAGCAGGCCCAGCCTCCCTGCTTACTTCATCTTTGGGTGTCTGTACAATGTTTCCAAGAAACTACTGCACCATGAAGCAACATGCACATCTGGCTTGCAAAACATTCAGTTCTCTTTTCTTAAAGATTGTAGTTGTGAAACCACTGTGAGGTTTATCTCTTGTCAACATTCTCTTATTATTTGTTCAGGAGGAAAGATGGACCAAGGTGGAAGGAGACGCAAGGAACTTGATCCAAGGAGAAGAGAAAATGAAGCTGACACATCATCTGATAGAACTCAAGGTACCAGTCTTCCTGTTTAGTTGCTTGTGAGCTTAAGTAGAGTTAAGCAGAATGAAAACCAGGAACTCTTATTATGCTTAGGGAAGAAAGAAAGTTTTATAATAATGTGCATTTATCTACAACAGTGGTTGCCAAAGAGCAGCCCTAACTGATGTTTTTGGACTACAGCTCTCTGCCTACTCTCCATTAGCTGTGCTCACTCAGGTAAATGAGAGGTGCAGTACAATAACATCTGAAGGCCATGTTTTGCCCACTCCTGATGTACAAAATAGCAGTTTTTCTCCCTCTGTCTCTCTTATCACACTTGAAGCAGGGTTACTTCTTAAACATAACTAGCAGTAGGACCAACAATGGATGACTGGTTAAGCAGATTGATGGGAATTGTGGAAATAGACAATCTTACCTACAGACTAAATGCAGAGCACAAAATAAATTTGTCTCTGAATAGAAATGGAAATGTTTATTGATTTTTTTAAAAGAAGAATGAAAGCAATCTGACGACAATAGGTTTTTAAATCTTATTTTTAAAATTTATATTACCACAAGAGAAGTGCTAATCTAAAATTAAAAGTTGTATTCTGTTTGTTGCTTAGTTTAAAAGATCATTTTCTACTTTTTCATATAGATGGTTATTGGTAACTCTTGATGTTTACTATCATTGTTTTTTATTGTTGTTTAGTAATACTAATATTTTGTTGATTAACCATTATCACAAGATAAAATTATATTAATGAAATTAATATAGACTACAGAGTATGGTCTATATATTCTATAGTCTATAATATAGAATATATAGAATAATATAGACTATAGAATAATGATCAAACTCAGGTTAAGTAAATAATTAGTAAGTAGATAATTAAGCACGTATCTACAATGATGCATGATAATAATCACTAACAATCAATGGTTATGGTATGAAAGACAGGATTTAATTCTTAGGTGTAGTTGTTCAAGTAATATGGTCTATTTGCAACAGGGGTAGGACAGTTTTTTAGAATTATTTTTTAGTTATGTTGTGATGTGTTCTGCTGTATTATGTATTTTTAATACTATTAGTATTTTTAGTTTTTATTTTAATTATAGGTAGATTATATGTTTGTTAAGTTTGTTAGGTTCTCCTTTTGTTGTTGTTAAGTGTGTTTGTGTTTAATAAAATAAAATGTTATCGTTAAAAAAGAGAGAGAGAAAAAACATAACTAGCAGTAGGCTGCATTCAGGATGGAGTCAAACAACCCGAAAAAGTACTCCACATGTACGGCACCACAGATATGAATGACAGTTTTATAGTCCGTCCCTTTCCTACCATACCCTAAAGCCAATGTTTGATGTCAAGTTTAGAGTGGTGAGAGAAGGTGCCCTTTCACACTAGACATTTACGGTGCTATGATTGCACTTTTGCTGCCGTGGTTCCATCCTATGGAATCCTGAAATTTGCAGTTTATGGAAGGGTCTTTAAACTTCTCATCCAGGGAACTCTTCTGCATTCTCAAACAACAAATCCCAGGATTCCATAGGATGGAGCCATGGCAGTTAAAATGGAATCATAGTGCTACAATGGTGTAGTGTGGATTGTGGAGACGGAGTGTGACAGACAGCTTTCACTACTTGGATAGCTCCTCTGGGAGGGAAAATGTAACTGTACCAGCTGCTTTGACCCACAGAATCCCCTGTGGGAGTGGGAATACTTGAAGTATGTATATCAACATTCCTGCTTCTCCCATAGTTATGGGCTCTCTTTTCAAAAGCCCCCTCAAAAAGTGGGATCAGTCCTATAAACATTCCTATGACCTTTTTTGAGGAGCTGCTGTCCCAGTTTCTGCTGAATTTTTAACCAGAAAAAAAATATTTCACAGCTCCTTTGATCTGCCTCTGGTGGAAAATCATCCTGGGAGTTCTGCTGGCAGGAAGCATTGCTCTAAAACTGGTTGTGATTCTTCTCCTCTTCTCAGGTAAATTCCTTGTTGTTGAGTGCCTTCAAGTCAATTCCAACTTGTGGCAACCCTAACCTTGTTGCCAACTTGTGGCAACTTATCATGGGATTTTTCTGAGGCTGAGAGCATGTAAAACACCCAGGATCACCCATGGGCTTTCCATTACTGAGTGGGAGAAATCAAAATCTGGTCTCCAGAGTCATAGATCAACACTCAAACCACTACTCAATTCCAAACACAGGAATAGGGGAAGTTGCCTTATATTGAATCAGATCTTTGGTCCATGAAGCCTAGCTCTGTTAGCTCTAAGACAGTGTTTCTCCAAGACTGCAGGCAGGATTCTTTCCCAGCCCTACTTGGCGATCCCTGTCTAACCCTGGCCACAATCATACTGCCCAAATGTAGCATACTACCCAAAGTTAGTAGCCAGCAACATCTGGAGAACCAGTTTCCCCATCCTTTTGCAGAGTAGTGTAGTCGACAAGTGTGTTATCAATACGCAAATGGATCTTGTAGCCCTTCTGAGCCTAGGTCGTCTACACCACGGGGTGCGCTAGAGAGGTGAAAAAAGGGGAGGTTCTAGACCTCAAACCGCCCTCACGCAGCCGCAGGGGTGGCGCTCCATGTTTTATAAAGACCACTTTTCAAGTGGTCTTTTTAAAACTTGCATGCACTACTCCGTTGCAGCGCCCCATTTAGAGCTGGGGCGGGCTTCCGGCTGGCGTGCTGCCCCGATTGGCGGAGCGCCGCCAGAAGCCACTGGCCGCCATTTTGGGCACCGTTGAGCGCCGCCAAGCGCCACCGATGTTTAGAGTGGCGAATTCGCGCTGCTCCCCGTGGGGACGGAGCGCCCTGCTGCTCCATCCCCACGTGCGTCGCCCCGTTTCCCCCTGTTTCACCGCCCCCCATGTAGAAAGGGCCTGAGAGAAGGAAGTTGGCAGTGTAAGCTTTCATAGACTTAAGTCTGCTTCATCAAATGCATGGAATGATGGAAAGGAAAGCATGGAATGATGCGCTCCACGTGGCACATGATCCACTGCACATGATCAGGACTCCACAGGCTGGAACCATGGCCATTAACATGGCATCAGACTGCTAGAAATGTTAGTGTATGTACAAATCTATCTTCCCGACATTTATGAGAAAATGTACTTTCACAAGAAAAAGGCATTCTATACATGCTCAGAAGCTCTGGGGCAGAAGTTGGTAATCTTAGGGAAATTATAGCAGTTGTGTACTCCTGTACAAATTTCTCCTGGTTTAACTGGGGCAGAAACACCTGTCACCATTTTTCTTGCTCTGTGTGCATACTGAAATGGTGTAATACTTTTGACTTTTAACCCGTTTTTGTTTTAAAGCTTTCCAGTGCACTTCGAAAGATAAGCAAACAGACCCCAAGAAAATTGTTGACAAATCGTGTACAGCACCAAGGGACAGTTTGTTTGGTAAGTATTCGGTGTGACAAGTTTGTGCTTGCTGTGACAACGTTAGGCACAGTCCAGCTAAACTTCAGTATTTTTTTAAGTGGAAGGACCAGGAGACACTTCAGTCTCTCCCACTGAGTGTGTGAGTTGCTTGTCAACCTATGGTGACAAACACTCAGAGGTGATTCTTCTTCTGAAATATACCCTATAGCACCTGGTATTCATTGTTGGTCTCCCATCCAAGTACTAACCACAGCTGACCCTGCTTAGCTTTCAAAATCAGGCAGGATCTGGTGCCTTTGGGGTATTTGTGGGATATTAGTGTGCTTAAATCCCACCTCCTTGACACTAGACTACAGTCTTCCTTCTGATAGAGTAGAAGATTTAAATGTTTCAATTCTTGTGTACTAGCCTTCACAACGAGCCCTCTAGATGTTTTGGACTACCCATCCTCTTTAAATCCTCAAGTTCACAAGACCATAACAAGGTATTTTTAAGTGGGAAGCTTAATACTTCTGTATATCCTTGACTATACACTCTGCATCCTATGGAATCTTGGGGTTTGCAGTTTAGGGACGGGCATCTTTGGCCTCAGTAAACTACAAACCCCAGTTTTCCACAGGATGTTGAAAGTAGAATAATAGCACCATAACAGTGTAATGTGCAAATGGCCTTGGCTTGGATCCTGGCTGTCTGCTCTCTCCACCATGCTTTGGCCTCCTTCCCACTGACACACACCTACACTTTTTGATATTTCCGATTTTTCTACTTTTGAGAAAGTCTTGTGCCCCTAACCCTATTGAATGCGATATATACAGAAAATCAGTGGTTTTTTGGGGGGCGTTTTTTTCTAACTTCCAAATTAAATATAGGCCCACTATTAGGCCCTCTGATGATTACAGTAATGATGTTTGAAGGCTTCATCCTGTCCGTTGTAAGCCAAACTCCCCAAGACAGTAGCAAAAATAATACATACTTTCAAGTTGCCTGTCAACCTATTAATTTCACCGTTTTCTTAGCAAGGAAACCTCAGAGGTGGTTTGCCACTGCCTTCCTCCGAATATAGCCTACAGCTGCTGCTATTCCCTTGAGGTCCTGGCCATTTCTGCACTACACTGTTATAGTGCCATTATTCCACTTTCAACTACCTGTGTAATCCTGGGGTTTGTAGTTTACTGGGGCCAAGGAGCTCTCTGGCTGAGAATTCTAAACGCCCCCCCTAAACTGCAAACCCCAGGATTCCGTAGGATGTTGAAAGTGGAATAATAGCACTATAACAGGCTAGTACAGAAATGGCCTCTCTTCCAAATACTAATTATGCTTGACCCAGCTTAGCTTTCAAATTCAGACAGAATCTGGTACTCTCAGGGTAGTCAGATTGTTTTCCCGGCAGTTTACATGTCTGCAATTTAGATGTTAATAAACTCTCTCTCTTCCCCTGCTTCTTCTACCTCTTTCTCCTCTGTTTGCAGCTAATGTGATGCTCGATCCAGAGATGGCTCACCCTATACTCACTATCTCTATGGATTCAAAGAATATACTGTGGAAAAGCTCCTCAAAGGATGTGACCAGCAACTCGAAAAGATTTGATGTCAATCCCTGCGTGCTGGGCCACGAAGGATTCACCTCAGGAAGCCACTGGTGGGAGGTGCAAGTGGTCGCAGGATACGTCTGGGCACTGGGGGTTGCCAGAGAGTCGGCTGATCAGAAAAGGAACTTCCAGTATCGTAAAGAACGGTCTTATTGGGCAATTGGAAATTATTCTGATCCAAAAGATGGCTTACGCTTTTATTGTGATTCTTCGTCTATGATTGCAAACACCCAGAGAATAAGAGTCTCTTTGAACTATACAGGTGGCCAGGTATTATTTTTTAATGCTCAGAGTGGAGATCAGCTTTATGAACTACCAGGTAAATTCTTAGGAGAGAAAATCTACCCCTTCTTCTGTGTGGGGTTCAATGCTTATCTTAGACTCCCTCGCTGTCGCTCTGTACGGTAGCATTCCCTCCTGAACTGACTCTGCTCATTCAGTTACTCCCGATGTTGAGGATGATCTTCTCTCAGAAACACTGCAAGCTACATGGATAACTCGAAGGCCTTAAGAACAGCCAGCCATCATCCTCACCAGCCAGCAAGCCAACCAGCATCTTATGGTTATTGGGGCGGGGGCTCTTCTGCCAGCTGAAGTGTGGAGAGATGAAACTTTCCATGGGTGGCGGTGCCTGTGTTATAGAAGTTTCTGTCCTGCAACCCCATACAACTGAAAAATAATCCCAGTGAGTTCACTGCAACATAACTCCCAGGAAAGCAGGCAAAAGATTGCACCTAAATGAGTTTGGGTATTAGACTCATGGAATCATAGTAATTCCAACAAAAGAGATTACGTGCTGAAACTGACGAACCTAGCTGAAATGGACAAATGATCAACATTGATTAGAGAAAAAGTATTGGTGCCATTTTCAAAAGATTGGGAACCGTTGATTATCTTTTGGCAGAAAAGTGAGAATAACATGTTAACTATAGGTTGATCATTAATAGATTTAGTTAAGTTAAAGAAGTGCATGAATAGTATATACTTGGAGAAGTCACTTTATATAGCAAAATGTATAACCATCATTGAGGAAGTCAGAAGTCAATCTAACGGGTTTTTTTTTCCTTTTTCAGTTCTTTCTTTCTCTTTTTGCTTTTTTTCTTCATTTTTTTGTTTGTAATGAAAAGTTTCTAATAAATATGTACTGCGTGTATGAATCATAGAATCATAGAAATGTAGAGTTGGAAGAGACCACACGGACCATCCAGTCCAACCCCCTGCCATGCAGGAAAACCCTCAAAGCATTCCCGACAGATGACCATCCAGCCTCTGCTTAAAAACCTCCAAGGATGGAGACTCCACTACACTCCGAGGCAGCGTATTCCACTGCCGGACAGCCCTGACTGTCAGGAAGTTCTTCCTGAGGTTCAGGTGGATTCTCCTTTCCTGCAGCTTGAATCCATTGCTCCTTGTCCTGGTCTCTGGAGCAGCAGAAAACAAGCCCTCTCCCTCCTCTACATGGCATCCCTTTAAATATTTAAACATGGCTATCATGTCCCCTGTTAACCTTCTCTTCTACAGACTAAACATACCCAGCTCTCTAAGTCTATTCTCATAGGGCATGGTTTCCAGGCCCCTCACCATTTCATAGAATCATAGAATCATAGAAATGTAGAGTTGGAAGAGACCACACGAGCCATCCAGTCCAACCCCCTGACATGCAGGAAAATCCTCAAAGCACTCCCGACAAGTGGCCATCCAGCCTCCGCTTAAAAACCTCCAAAGAAGGAGACTCCACCACACTCCATGGCAGCACATTCCACTGCCGGACAGCCCTGACCATCAGGAAATTCTTCCTGAGGTTCAGGTGGAATCTCCCCTCCTGCAGCTTGTATCCATTGCTCCTTGTCCTGGTCTCAAGAGCAGGAGAAAACAAGCCCGCTCCCTCCTCGACATGACATCCCTTCAAATATTTAAACATGGCTATCATGTCCCCTCTCAACCTTCTCTTCTGCAGACTAAACATACCCAGCTCTCTAAGTCTGTCCTCATAGGGCATGGCTTCCAGGCCCCTCACCATTTTGGTTGCCCTCCTCTGGACCTGCTCCAGCTTATCCATATCCTTCTTGAATTGGGGTGCCCAGAACTGGACACAGTATTCCAGATGAGGTCTAACCAATGCAGAATAAAGTGGTACCAATACCTCCCTCGATCTAGACACCATACTCCTATTGATGCAACCAAGAATTGCGTTGGCTTTCTTGGCTGCCGCATCACACTGCTGACTCATGTTCAGCTTGTAGTCTATTAAGACTCCTAGATCCCTTTCACACGTACTGTTAGCCAGCCACGTGTCCTCCATCCTATATTTCTGCATACCATTTTTTCTGCCTAAGTGTAGGACTTCACACTTCTCTCTGTTGAAATTCATTTTGTTAGCCTTGGCCCAGCTCGCCAATCTGTCCAGCTCCTTTTGAATTTTGATCCTGTCATCTGGCGTATTAGCAACCCCTCCCAATTTGGTGTCATCTGCAAATTTGATCAGCGTGCTCTCTATTCCTTCATCCAAGTCATTAATGAAGATATTGAACAGCACCGGGCCCAGGACAGAACCCTGTGGCACCCCGCTAGTCACTTCTCTCCAGGATGAGAATCTGCCATTGGAGACCACCCTTTGGGTACGGTCAGTCAACCAGTTACAAATCCACCTGACAGTAGCCCTGTCCAGCCCACATCTTACTAGCTTCTTTGCAAGAATGTCATGGGGAACTTTGTCAAAGGCCTTACTGAAATCAAGATATGCTATGTCCACAGCATTCCCTTCATCTATCAAGCAAGTAACTCTATCATAAAAAAGAGATAAGATTAGTCTGGCATGACTTATTTTTGAGAAATCCATGTTGACTTTTCATAATTACGGCATTGTTTTCTAAGTGATTAGAAACTGTCTGTTTGGGGATCTGCTCCAGGATCTTTCCAGGTACTGATGTCAGGCTGACTGGGCGATAATTATTTGGGTCCTCTTTTTTTCCCTTCTTGAAGATGGGGACAACATTTGCTCTCCTCCAGTCTGCCGGAACTTCTCCTGTCCGCCAAGAGTTTTCAAAGATTATAGCAAGAGGTTCCGCAATGATCTCTGCTAGTTCTTTTAAAATCCTAGGATGCAATTCATCTGGCCCTGGAGACTTGAATTCATCCAGTGTGGCCAGGTATTCCTGTACTACCTCTCTACCTATTCTGTGCTGCATTTCCTCCACTTCCTCACCTGCTCCCCGACCGCCAGGCTGAGTGTTTTTACCCTTTTGGGAAAAAACTGAGGCGAAGAAGGTGTTGAGGAGTTCTGCCTTTTCTCTTCCTCCTGTTATTAATTCACCATCTTCCCTGCGCAGTGACCCTATCATCTCCTTCTTTTTCCTTTTGCTGCGGACATATTTAAAAAAGCCCTTTTTATTGTTTTTAATGTCTCTGGCCAGCCTAAGTTCGTTCTGTGCTTTAGCCTTTCTGACCTTCTCCCTACATCTCCTGGCTACTTGCTTATAATCTTCTTTGGTGATTTCCCCCTTCTTCCATTTCCTGTACATGTTTTTCTTAACACTTAGCTCAGGTGAGAGCTCTTTAGTCAACCATTCCGGTTTGTTCAGATGCCTTCCATTTTTCCTCCTTAATGGCACAGTTTTAGCCTGTGCCTTCAGTATCTCCCTTTTAAGGAACTCCCATGCATCCTGAACTCCTTTCTCATTGACTATTCTTGACCACGGGATTTCAGCCAGCAGCTCCTTCATTTTGCAGAAGTCTGCTTTTTTAAAATCTAAGATGAGTGCCTGGCTACACTTGTCTTCTCCTCCCCACTGAATGCCAAATTCTAATAGGGCATGGTCACTCCTAAAGATCCAACCAGTTCTATGTCATTAACAAGGTGTTCCCTGTTGGTCCGGATGAGATCCAGCATATTTGATCCCCTTGTCACCTCTTCCACCTTCTGGACCATGAAACTGTCTGCAAGACAAGCAAGAAACTTGCTGGACCTTGCCGTCTTTGCAGAGTTTGACTGCCAACATATATCCGGGTAGTTGAAATCTACTGGGTATGTTTAGTCTGAAAGTAGACTAAACATACCGCTCTCTAAGTCTGTCCTCATAGGGCATGGCTTCCAGGCCCCTCACCATTTTGGTTGCCCTCCTCTGGACCTGCTCCAGCTTATCCATATCCTTCTTGAATTGGGGTGCCCAGAACTGTATTCAAGATGAGGTCTAACCAAAGCAGAGTAGAGTGGCACCAGTACCTCCCTCGATCTAGACACCATACTCCTATTGATGCAACCAAGAATTGCGTTGGCTTTCTTGGCTGCCGCATCACACTGCTGACTCATGTTGTAGTCTATTAAGACTCCTAGATCCCTTTCACATGTACTGCTATCCAGCCACGTGTCCCCCATCCTATATTTCTGCATACCATTTTTTCTGCCTAAGTGTAGGACCTTACACTTCCCTCTGTTGAATTTCATTTTGTTAGCCTTGGCCCAGCTCTTCAATCTATCCAGGTCATTTTGAATTTTGATCCTGTCATCTGGCGTATTAGCAACCCCTCCCAATTTGGTGTCATCTGCAAATTTGATCAGCGTGCCCTCTATTCCTTCATCCAAGTCATTAATGAAGATATTGAACAGCACCAGGCCCAGGACAGAACCCTGTGGCACCCCACTAGTCACTTCTCTCCAGGATGAAAAGCAGCCATTTGTGATCACCCTTTGGGTTCAGTCGGTCAACCAATTACAAATCCAACTAACAGTAGCCCTGTCCAGCCCACATTTTACTAGCTTTTTTGCCAGAATGTCATGGGGAAATTTGTCAAAGGCCTTACTGAAATCGAGATATGCTACATCCATGTGTGTATGTTTATACATAAGTGTGTGTATATATGTATATACATATGTGTGTATATATATATGTGTGTGTACCCACACACACACATACATGCACACACATACACACACATATGACTGATATAAACACACGCATATGAATCATTGAGCCATAGAGTCAAAGGGCCCACAAGGGCCCTCTCCTTTTAACTCACTGTCATATAGGAATAGACCGCTAAAGCACTTCTGAAAGATGGCCATCCACCCTCTGTTCAACAATTTCCAAAGAAGGAGAGTTCATTAGTCTCCGAGGCTGGCTATTCTATGAACTATATTAGTCAGAACCACTTCTAGGAAAATGTCTTCTGAAATAATTTCTCTGGATAAAAAGGAGGAAGAGAGGGAGAGGGGAAAAAAAAGAAATGTGGCAGCATCTTTAAGACTAATTGGTTTTTATTTTTGCATGAGCTTTTATGGGTATAAACCCACTTCTTTGGATCCAGTAAAGAATGATATTAAGGCCTCAGGAATAAAGCATATTTATATAATGGTATGAGTGGGATAGAATGCAATAGGATCCAGAAAGATCCAAATCATGATCCTTGTGCTAAATTATCAAAAGGCTACACAAGGTGATACAGGTCTTTCAGATCAGGTCAGTTAGTGTACATGTGTGAAAGCAATAAACACGCTTACCAAAAGTCAGTTTCCGAAGATTCAAAACTCCTTCTAAGAAGATTTCCTCTTGTTATATGTGCAATAGTGAGGATTCTTGTATTAATATATGTAGTATGCCATTAAGCCATTGTTTTCATATGTCTGCAAATGGATTGGAATTTGTGAATATCATTCAATAATTCAATTTAGCTATTTCTTTTTCTAGTCTTCCTTGTAATTTCCTTGTTCAAGGACTGCAACGTGTAAATCCCTTATTTACAGGTATGTCCAGAAAGGCTGAAATGTTCTGCAATTGGTTTTTAGGTATTGCCATTTCTAATGTCAGATATGTGTTTATTACTCCTCTTGCATACTGGCTGTCCCTGTTTGTCCAATTTAGAGTGTAGAGGGGCATTGCTGGCAGAGGATAGCATATATCACATTGGAAGAAGAGTAAGTAAATGCACCTCTGATGTTGTAGGTGATGTTATTGGTCCCTGTAATATCGGTCACAGAGTAGATGTGGGGACAAAGTAGGCATGTGGATTTCTGGCAGTGTCTTATCCTTGTATTACTATCCCACTTATGTATCCTGTTGTAAGTGAGTAGTTGTTTAAGATTTGGAGGCTGTCTCTCGGCCAATAAAGGCCTGCTTCCCAGAGCCTGTGAGAGAGCTCTAAAACTGGTTGTAGTTCACTGATGATGCATTTCAGTGGTCTGATCTGGGGAGTGTAAGTGACAATTTAGGCGTGTTCTATCGCTTTGTGCTTTTGATCTGACTTGTAGTGGATGGTTTCTGGGCATGAATCATGCTATGTTTCTTCACCTCCTTAGCTGGGTATTGCAGTTTGAGAAATGCCTGTTGTAAATGCAAGACTTTGAGTTTCTGTTTTGTGCACCTGAGCAGATGCAGTTTTATCAGAAGGCTTGGCAGTAAATAATAAATTTGGTAGTGTGTTCTGGCCAGAAATTGGGGGCATGTAAGTATGTGAACAATCAGTAGATTGTCAGTAGAGTGTGGAGTTGTACAGTAGTGTCAAGAAAATGAATTTGTTGTGTGGATTGCTCCAAGGTCAGGCTGAAGGTAGGTCAGAAGTTGTTGAAATCCTGGTGGAACTTCTCAAGTGACTGGTTTCCATGTGGCCAAATTACAAAGATGCCATCCAGAAAATCATTGGTAAGGAGAATTTGGTTGTTGTTTGCTTGTTTGTTTGGTGGACATGCTGAGAAGAACATTGTTCCAGGTCAGCCATGAAGATGTTTGCACACTGTGATGCCAGGCAGGTGCCCATGGCAATGCCACTGACTTGGAGTGATATGTTAGTGGCCTTGAAGAAGCTGTACAGGATAATAGGGAAATGTCACATCCTTAGCACTAAAGGCACATTAAAATGCCAATAATTTCTGTCCACAGAACATTTATGTGGTAGGTGAGAGGGGTGAATCTTGTCCTTTTTGTCAGGCAGCAAAGTATTTTGGATTGCCCTAGTTAATGAGTAATATGTAGCTGGATCCTGAGTCTACAACAGACTGTTCTGTTTACATTCATCCCTCCACATTTGCTAGGGTTACGAGCACAGGACCCCCATGAAAGTGGAAAAATCGTCAATAACTTTAGCTCTTTAACAGACAAAAAAGTATGATCACCATATTCAACCCACCGTGGATTCCCTTGTGGTATCAAGGTTCCTTCACAATGCAGAAGTGGGTGGCTGGTGGGGCTTACTGCCACCTCCACGGCTGCCCCACACCATTTTCAATAGGGACTTACAAGCCTCGTTTGCAGTTTCTCAGTCTCACGAGGCGTGCAGTCCCTATTAAAAATGACATAGGGAGGCAGCAGAGGTGACAGCCAATAATCCGTGAATAATCAAACCCACAAATGTGGAAGTCTGACTGTACTTTTCTTATCTTTTCTGAGTGCAAAATATGATTACATGTTCGACATATGTAACTAATTTGTAGACTCCTGCTGCCAGCCACGCCCTCCGGCCTGGCCTTGAAAAGGGACAGACAGAAAGAACACAAGAGAGGCTCCTGCTGCTAGCCAGCAGATGGGTTGCTGGGTGGGGAGGGTGGGTTATGTTATGTTATGTTTAATTGTTTTTAATATATTTGATGTATTGTTTAATTGCTTTGATGTATTTGATGTGTTATTGTGGTGCCGCCTCAATCCGTTGGGAGAGGCGGGATATAAATAAATCAGTCAATCAGTCAACATCCAAGAGATTGAGTAACAGATCATTTTTTTCTAGAAACAAATGAAATCACAATTTCAAGTAGCAGTTTGAACAATGTTCTCCCTTCCTCTTCCTATTTTTTTTTAAATTGATAACTCAGAGCATAGTGGAGAAGGAAATACTGTCAGCTACCCTTAGAAGGTTCTACTGGGGACTGTGGTAACCACAGTATTCAGATTCCAGTTGAAAGTTATTGCCTAAGTTACAGTTCTCAGACTTGAAGGGATATGATGTCAATGTACCAAAAATGTTATGCTCCCAAGTTTAAGAACTGTAACTTAAGCAATAATTAAAGTGCTAAGACTAGTCTATTTCTATGTGCAATGTAATGGGAAGACCATGGGAAGTGGGTAATCTTTGAGTGTCAGGTATTGCACATCTTTCAGAGCAATCATAAGTGGTTCATGATCTGAGCAGGGTTAAGGCTTCATCCCAGATTTCAGGATAAAGCCTCCTGTCTTTCTTCCCTGTTTAGAGCATTAGCCATTCCTCAGAGCAGGTCTGAACAATATTTAATTCAGTTCTTCTGAATTCAGTCCATGAGACCCTATAAAGGCACAACTCACACAGTGGCGGAGCTTGGAGTGTGTGGTGGGGAGACAGGAAGGAGCATGGCTATGGGCCAGGATGCCCCAAAAACATTGCCGCCTGGGGCGATCCATCTCCATCGCCCCCCCTCCCTACACGACTGAGCTCGTAGGCCAGTTCAAAAGCTGCCAGCCCCTTCCCTCCCACAAAATTGCTTTGTTCCTAAAAAGGAATAGGGCATTGGGGCATGGGTACCATCTAGGTGAGGATGATGGGAGTTGTAGCATAACAGATATTGTGGGGAAGACTCAGATTAGGGAATTATAGCTTACAGTATGTAGGTGGCTCCTAAATGATCCCAAATTATTTATTTGCATATATCTGCATATAACAAAACGCAGCAACATCGTCCTTGATACACTGCTTTGTAAAAGATATTGTATATCAGAATCTTAAAATAATGTTATACTGATGGGCTGAACTATATATCAAATGCCATGTTCAGCCCATACTCATAAGTAAGTTTACTCATAAGTAAGCCTCACAATTCTAATGGGCCTTATTTTAAGTTAATTTGCACAGGATGGATGTTGCGTAGCCCAATTTCACCACTGCTGAAATTCCCTCTTCTGCACAATTATCGAAGTCCAAAGGGCAGCTATGTTCATGTGTTCATGCAAAAGCAGGAAAGAATGCTGTAACATTAATAAATTTTAGTCTTTATTAAGGTGCTGCTCAACATTCCACCCCAACTATGTGTATTTTGTATACGCTCTTGGACTGTGGGAATATGCTCCATGGATGTGGGGAAGTGAGCTACAGCTCATGATACAATTTTTTAAAAAATCTGTTAGTTTCAGAGTCCAGAAGTAAACAGTGGGATTCAGTGCCACAGGATGTAGTAACAGCTGCTGACTAGAACAGCTTCAACAAGTGGTTAGATAACCTGAATCCTCATTGAATTATCAATAGCTACTAGTATGTTGGCTAGATATTGCCTCCAGAATCAAGGGCAATACTAGTAGTTGCAGGTGAAACTTGATTGGAAAGGTACCATTGCATGTGATTCCTCCTTGATGGGCTTCCCATAACGACATCTGCCTGGTCACTAGATGAGAATGTTGGACCAGATAGAGCTTTCGTCTGATGCGGCAGGCCCCTTCTTTCATTTGTATAATTGCATTTAAATTGCACAGTTATAGCTCTCAGGGCCCCTTCACACTACACAATTATAGCACTTTAATTCCACTTTATCTGCCCTTCCTGTCTCCAGTGCAATCCCAGGCTTTGTACTTTGGTGAGGTACTGAACCTAAGGATTCGAAATGCCCCTTCCTAAACCGCCAGTTGCAGAATTCCCCAAGATATTGCCAGGGCACTTAAAGCAGAACTATAATGCTACTATTGTGCAGTGTGAATAGTTCCTCAGTTTTAAAGGTGCCACAGCACTTTGTTGCTCAATCTTCAACAAACAAACATGGCTCCCCCTTTGGAAAGGACTCTTCCTTGTGTTCATATACATGAAAGGCCCAACAACTCCCATTTGCTTTTCCATCTGGGCAACCGATGTCCATAACTAACAAAAGCATACCACTGTAATTCCACTTTAATTGCCATGGCAACATCCCATGGAAACCTGAGAGATATAGTCTGGAGGCGCACTAGAGCTCTCTGGCTAAGAATTCTAAATGCCTCTCCCTAAACTGCAGATCCCAGGGTCCCATAGGACAGAACCATGGCAATTAAGATGAAAGACAATGTGGTAATCTTGTGGCGAGCATGGTGTAACGGTTTGAGCTTTGGACTAGGCCCCTGGCGACCGGAGTTCGACTCCCCGGTCGACCACGGGAATCCACTGGGTGACTTGAGTAAGTCACACACTCTCAGCCCCAGAAAATAAAGTGATGCGGTCGCCAGACTTGAAAGCAATGTGGGCAGCGGTTTTGTTTGCTTGCTTGCTTGTTTTGCGCTTGCAAGTTTCCACTCGGCAGGCAGCCCCACCAGATAATTCTGCACAGAGCTCCTCCCTATTCATCCCCCCCCACTTTCCAAATTGTTCCACCCTCTTCCGGCGAATGCAACGGAAAACGAAAGGAAAACCGCTCCCGAGGCCACGAGGGGGGCGTCCTATAGCGGGAAGCTCCCGGCCACTGACTCCCTGCGCCTCCCAGCCACTTTACGCGCGGTGCGCCTTTGTTTCCTCGATGGCGTCGAGCCTTACCGAAGACCTGGTGTGCCCCATCTGCCTGGCCATCTTCCAGGAGCCGCACCTGCTGAGCTGCGGCCACAACTTCTGCCTCGCTTGCCTCCAGAGCTGCGTGCCCGAAGGGGAGGAGGGGGCTACGTGCCCGGAATGCCGCCTCCCCTTCGAGCTGCGGGAGCTGAAGCGCAACCGAGCCTTGGCCAACGTGGCCAGGAAGGTCCGTCGCCTCCGCCTCGATCTGGAGCCTCTGCTGGAGGCCGCCGTCCTTGAGAACTTCTGCGAGGAACACGATGAGCCCCTCAAGCTCTTCTGCTCTCAGGATCGGGTCCTCATCTGCGTGATCTGCCGGGATCTACCCCAGCACCGAGGCCACGAGTTCCTGCCCACCAAAAACGCAGTAAGATACGCCCAGGTGAGACCCCCTGACGACACCTCGGTTTGAGCAGAGAGGAAAGGGGGGTGGAAGGGATGGGGTTTGCAGACCTGGCTCCTTTTCTCTAGAAGGGTCCCCACTTGATGGGTGGAGGACATCCACAAAAGCAATTCGCTCCTTCTTGGTCATGGTGGTCTCCTTCTTGTTGCAATATATTCAATCTACAGGATTCAAACAGGAAAACAGATTCCACCTAAGCATTAGGAAGAACTTCCTGACAGAGCCCTTGGACAGTGGAATATGCTCCCTGAGAGTGTGGTGGAGTCTCCTTCTTTGGAGGTTTTTAAACAGAGGCTGGATGGCCATTTGCTTGGAGATGCTTTGAGAGTGTGTTTCTGCATGGTAGAGGATTGAACTCAATAGCTGTTGTCGTCTTTTCCAATTCTGTGATTCTGTTTCCGCACTACACTATTATAGTGCTATTATTCCACTTTCAACACCCTGTGGAATTCTGGGGTTTGTAGTTTACTGAGGCCAAAGAACTCTCTGGCTGAGAATTCTAAAGGCCTCTCCCTAAACTGCAAACCCCAGGATTCCACAGGTTGTGGAAAGTGGAATAAGCACACTATAACAGTGTAGTGCAGAAATAAATGTGCATATGTGAGTGTGTGTCCCTTCAAGTGGCATGTCCACATATGGCGACCCCATGAATTTTTACCTGGTGAGTTCTGTAAAGTTTTGTAAGACCAGAAGTGCTCAGAGAGGATTTGCACTTGCCTTTCTCTGAAATACAGCCTTAAAGCACCTGGTATTCCTTGGTGGACTCCCACCTGAGCAGAGGCATGCCCTGAATTAACAGTGCCCTTGACAATGCACCAGTTTTTTTTTTAAATAAAGGCTGTTTCCGCAGTACACTGTTATGGTGCTATTATTCCACTTTGAACATCCTGTGGAATTCTGGGGTTTGTAGTTCACTGTGGCCAAAGAGCTTTCTGGCTGAGAATTCTAAATGCCCCTCCCTAAACTGCAAATCCCAAGATTCCACAGCGTGTTGGAAGTGGATTCATAGTGCTATTGCAGTGTAATGTCTTTTTAAGGCCCATCCAGCCCTTTGCCTCTTCTTCCTTCTTTTTTCAGTGGTGACATTAGGAGGATAATGAAGGAGGGAAATACATAAGCCTTCTTAAGCATTTTACTCTGGAGGACCCCTTGAAATAGTTTCAGATCTCAGGGATCCTGGGCATTATAAATATTGCATCTACCAGTCTCTTGTAGAACCCCCTAACAACCACTTGATCTACAGCAGTGGCTCTTAACATTTTCTTTACTGGGAACCCCCTGTAAATATAATGTATTGCTGGGAACCTCCAGGACTTAACTCAAGATTTAAATATTCAAATATTTATATTCATCTCAGAAGTCACATACTGAACTACTAAAAAAAAGGCTAGACAACAATCCAACCATCTCAATTTCACTCTTACTTCTGGTCATATTATCAATACTTTATAGGTTTTCATCAAAAAACACTGACACGTGATTCAAAAGATGCCAGGTTGCCAAGAAAAGCCCCAGATTTCATTTAAAGGAACCCAAAACTACTGAGATATTTTAGTGAATAGCAGTTTCAGGGAACGGAAACAAAGACTCATGAACACTGGTGGAAGCAGCCCGATCCACAGGACACCACCACTGTAGACCTTTCTGCACTGGACTGTCATAGCACTATCATTCCACTTTCAACATCCTATGGAACCCTGGGGTTTGCAGTTTAGGGAGCAGCCAGTCGGCCCCTCCCTAAACTGCAGACCTCAGGATTCCATAGGATGTTGAAAGTGGAATAGTAGCACTATGACAGTCCAGCACGGAAACAGTCTGTGTCTGTTGCCGGTATACCTCCAAAACGACTAAATTTGCAAACCCCACTGACAAGCAGAGGTACACGCTGGCACATGTTACCACTTGCAAGACCAGCTTTGTCATCTGTGCTATATAGTGCAAGTGCCTAAAGATATATATGGGAAAGACATATATTTTAACATTTTGAGAGAGACTTCTCAAAAATGTACAGGAAAACACATTTCGAATACACAGGAAACAGAAAAGTAGGAGCTGGTTTGGTAAGTCATTTCCTGGAATTCCATCATCCTTCAACAGACTCCAAATTTTTATATAATTTTTATAGAATAAATTACTAGTACTACTACTACTACTAATAATAATAATCTATTTAAAAAGAAGCAGGATAGGTTTTAAAATTAAAATAGTTAGTTTATAGGAGACCAAATGGAGAACTTGATCTCCCACTTTTGTAAATTCACTCTGAACTTTTTCTTATCCAGTTCACATGATGTCCTCAAAGGCTGTCTCACTCACTCTGCTCTTGCTCCCCCTTTGTTCTGACCATCTGCTAAAATTTAAAAAAGGAAAAGCTTGAGCCAGGTTTTCTAGTGTATTGTTGGTCCAGCAGATGGAATGAGATTTTCCATTCTAGAAATTACTGCTATAGGCTTTAAGCAATACACAAAAATTGAAATGGGTTATGATCTTTTATATAGATATTATGGTATAATTATGTGTTGTCCTTTTAATTTTAATTTGACATTTTCTATTTGTATTTGTTTTTATGTGGCCTCATTGAAATATATTAATAAGCCAAAATGTGTTGGGCTTATTTTAAAAAGAAACAGAAACCATCTCCTAAGGACATGGAGTTCCCCTTTTCCCCTCAGATTCCTCTTTTCATAGACAGGAGGGAGACCTTTAACGGTGTGGCAGAAGGGGCTTTCTCATGCTGCCCCTTTATGTTTTAAGTATATTGTAACTCCATGTTTTGACAGGGTTGTTCATTTAATAGTTTTCAACCTCTTGCACCATATATTGTTTTAGCTGCATTCTGTTTTTAAATAAGGGAAAACTGCCTCGGGTCCCATCTTGTGAGAAAGACAGAATATAACTTAATTCTCAGGGTGTACGCTTTTGTAGCCTTCTAGATGTATTTGGACTCTCCCACCAGTCTGGGCACCAATCAAGGATAATGGGAGCTGTAGCCTTATAACTTCAGGAGGGTCACAGGTTACTCACCCCTGATTGGATGCCAAAATAATGGGAGTATTTTCTTGCAGAAGAATTTCTTTTTTTAAAAAAAAAAAAGTACAGAACTCTAGATCCTCTTTTCTAATATGCCCTGGCCTTTGGCATCCCTTCAGGAGAAGGCATTTTTCACTGACCACTGTGGGTTTCTCTCCTACGCAGGGGAAACTGAAGCCATACCAGAAGTTGCTGGGAAAGAATCTGAAGTTCGTCACTAGCAATGAATCTCTGCAGGAGAAGAAAATTGCTAGCCTGGAGGTAAAAATGCAAACAGTTAAAAGTGATTCTGGTTGTGAGGTAGTTTGATTCAAAGGAAGGTATGCTATTGTTGCTGCTGTGACCTTCAGATAATTTCCAACTTATGGCAACCCTAAGGTGAACCTTATCATGGGTTTTTCTGGGGCTGAGAGTGTGTGATGTGCCCAAGGTCACCCAGAGGGCTTCCATGGTTGAGCAGGGAATTGAGAAGTGACTAGTGGGGTGCCACAGAGTTCTGTAGGATGGAAAACAGGCCCGCTCCCTCCTCGACATGACATCCCTTCAAATATTTAAACATGGCTATCATGTCCCCTCTTAACCTTCCCTTCCACAGCCAGATTTAAATATTCAAATATTTATATTCATCTCAGAAGTCACATATTGAACTACTAAAAAAACACACACACACAAACCACAATCCAACCATCTCAGTTTCGCTCTTACTTCCAGTCATATCATCAATACTTTATAGGTTTTCATCAAAAAACACTGACACATGATTCAAAAGATACCAGGTTGCCAAGAAAAGCCCCGGATTTCATTTAAAAGAACTAAAAACAACAGGATGGAATAAAAGTGGAATAAATAAAACACACTAAAAAAAGAGGAAGAAGAAGCCACTGCTCTTTTAAGTGCAGGCTGATATGATTCAATATTTATACTTTAGTATCCTGAAATATCCATGCTTGAGAAATAATTACATGTAGTTTGAAATTACTGAGCTTCTGCAAGGCCACAGTTAATGGTAGATCATCTGTGTTTGTTTTGGTGGGCCACTCATATGCAGGTGTAGCTAAAAAGAGCCAGAACTGGATACAGTATTCCAGATGAGGTCTGACCAAAGCAGAATAGAATGTTACTATTACTTTCCTCGATCTAGGCACCGTATTCCTGCTGATGCAACCAAGAATTGCGTTAGCTTTCTTGGCTGCCACATCACACTGCTGACTCATGTTCAGCTTGTGGTCTATTAAGAATCCCAAATCCCTTTCACACATACTGTTGTCCAGGATGGTGTCTGCCATCCTATATTTGTGCATTTCATTTTTTCTGCTTAAGTGTAGGACCTTACATTTCTCGCTGTTGAAATTCATTTTGTTAGCTTTGACTCAGCTCTCCAGTCTATTAAGGTCATTTTGAATTTTGATCCTGTCCTCTGGGGTATTAACAGTCTTACCCAGTTTGGTGTCATTGCAAATTCTTCCTTCATCCAAGTCATTGATAAAGTGCAGAAGCAAACAAAGGCAATCAAAGCAGGTTGTTGTTGGTGGTGGTGTGCCTTCAAGTCATTTGCAACTTACGGTAACTCTCAAGTGAACCTGTCATGGTGTTTTCTGCAGCTGAGAGCACATGAGATGACCAAGGTCACCCAGTGGATTTCCATGATCATGCAGGGAACTGAACCCTGATCTCCAGGGTCATAGTCCAGTGCTAAAACCACTATGCAACACTGGTTCTCTAATGTATGTATGACCTATCAAGTTTCTCTATGCTTCTTCCACTTGAGCTGTCAGAGAACCAAGAGGAGACCTCTTTTCAAAACTGGAAGTAACCAAAAGGATGGGGAAAAAATGGGAGTCCACATATAGCCCAACAGGCCTCACTTGGCCCACCCTAGAACAGCTTTGAAGGTCAGCATCAAGCAGGTTGACAGATAGCCCTAATCTGCATTTCCAAAACTCTCTCATTTGAAGAGAAGGACTGAGAATAGGGAGCTAAGGGGAGAAAGCTTTTAAGAGCATGTTTTGGAGTCAACAAGTCCTGCTTTTTACCTTTGGCTCTTAGCCATCCTGAGCAATTAGGTGTTTTATCCTGGTAGGATTATTCCAAGTTGTACTATATTTAAAAAAAAATTGTAATAGTAGCAGGATTCTGCAATCTGTATAAATTATGTAATTGTAATTGGGTGGTATTTGGGCACATGAGATTCTGACTCCCATCTGCTTAACACTGCATTATATTCACCCTGCTGTATTTGATGCTTTGTTTTGCTATTAATATTAAAGTGTGGGTTTGTTTTTTTCTGATTTGACTTTTTCCACCACTTTCAGAGATACACTGAAGATACCTTGGGTGATATTTCCAAAGGATTCAAAGTTCTCCACCAGATCTTGCATGAAAAAGAACAAAATTTTAAGAAGATTGTACTAGAGAAGAAAGAGGAAAACATGAAGGATATGAAGGCTGCCTTAACTTCCTTGAAAGAGAAGAAGGCTTTGCACACTGAGAATCTTAGCAAGATCAAAGCAGCATTAGTAACTACAGATCACATTGCCTTTCTCAAGGTAAGTAAGCATATATTGAGATTCAGAGATTTGTCTGGAAGTTACAAAACTAAATGGAGTTTCAGATAATATCTATACAGCTCTTGGAGAAGCGTGTGGCATCCCATGGTCCTGACCAGTTTGGACTAGAGAATTTTGCAGATCTAGGAAGCTGAGACTAGAGAGATGATTTCAGAGTACTTAGCCAATCAACAGTGGATTTAATATGATTTAGTATGACTGCCTGGTATCTTTCAGCTACAGCTCAAGATATGGGTGGTAAGGTAGCTGGTCTTAACTGTCCTAGTTCATGCAAGAATATGGGAGAAATTCTCCAATATGTACCTACTTAAACTTGAGAAGTAGAGAACTTTAAAAGTTGAGAATGGGGTTCAAAACAGGTCCTTCTCTGTGATATGTTTTATTGATTGGAAATGAGAGGTACATAAATGACTACATTTCAGTCCCTTCTCTGTTTCTAGGACTTCAAGGACTTGATGGACAAGTAAGTTTTTAAAAAATGTTTCTGTGGTTTGTCCCTGTGTAGTTGCTTCTTTAAAACCCTTCTCTTTCTTGAAATCCCATAATACCCAGTTGAAAAGAGTCCTGAGTACATTTAATGACCTCTTACTTATTTCTGATACTTTTATCCCATTCTTTGTACAAGGTTGCCCAAGTGTATGTGGTATCCTCTCAACAACCCTGTGGGTTAAGTTATGAGATAACTGAATATTATCCATTAAGTTGGGATCTGAACCTGGATCTCCCCTGCCTTAGTTTAACAGCATGATGAATGCCAGCTCTCATCCATTTCTTATAAATGTAGGGGTGGCCATGTTGACCCTAAGTCCGTATTGTGACGATAACTTTATTGGGCCAACCAAAGAGGCAGAAAATTCTTCACAGGGTTCTTTATTAGAGAATTTTGTAAAAAAAATCAGGGGAACTGGAGGAGGAAGGTATTGGCAGTCATCAAGTCCAGGTGTTGCTTTGAGCTGACATGGAGGAAAGGTCTGTGTGGATTATAAAAGGAAGGCCTCTTCTCCTTGCCCTTGCCCTTGCGATCACTTAGAATCAAAACTGTAAAGAAGAAGAAATAAAATTTCACCATGTAGAACACATCAATCTCTTACTAGCCTTGCATCTTCCTCTTCTCTGTTATGTGATTTCTTGTCACTGTTGAAGTTTAGGTGAAGTTTAGCTGGGAAAAACATGAATAGTGGTATAGATGTGTTTGGTTTTCTTCTTTTTTGATTCTCTGGGCCCTTTCCCCCACTTTTTTACTTTGCTCTAGCCAATTTAAAATTAATTGAAATATCAGATGGAATAATTAAAAAGTGGTATTTATTCATAAAAACAGTGAAAGCACAGCATAAATGACATTTTAAAAAGGACTAATAATGATAATTTTAAAAGGTACCTGCAGTTGACAGCCATAAAGGCACTGACAACATAATAAATAAAATGCAAAAACTAATTGTATTAATTAGTCAAGGCATAAGTAATGGCAGATAGTGTGTAAGGAAAACTGAGTAAAGAAAGAAATCTAATTTGGTTTTAGCACCCACTTGCAACCAAGCTCATGTAAGTAAGTTTCCAAAGTATAGAATTATCTACCTCGCTTCACAGAGAAGTTTAGGATTCTTAACTCAGGAAAAAAGGCCAAAAAAAAAAAGATTTTAAAAGATTTTCCGTGTAAACTCTAAAAAGCTATCATAAGAGTTGAAGAAGATCAAGGAAATTAAATATTAAAACATCATCAAAAGGCTTTGGCAGCAAAAATGGAATGGGAAATTTAAAAGAGAAATTAAGTCTTCTCTTACCCATTACGTTTCAAGAAGAAAAGCTCATGATGAGAGAAAATCAGACGTGAAAGAAAATCTAATCAGGAATATTTAGAGAGCAAAATCGTGTATCTCTCTGTTTTGAGAGAAAGTGTTCCCACTACCTATTCAGTTAAGGACATTAGAATGGAGCAAAAAGTTAACCAAGCAAAGACAAAAACCCCTTTTCCCCAGTAATCCCCTGAATTTGGCATATCCGCATTGGTGTTGTATCCAGTTAATCTGATTTTGTATTCATTAATTACTGGACCAAAACAAGTAAATGTCTTTGACTCACTTCTTTAATTGTGAAGTATCTTTCAAGCTTCCATTTTGAAAGTACAATCTGCAAATTGTTGTATTAAAAGATTTTTGCTGGTAACAAGGCACTTTACTATAAATCTGGCGTCCAATTTCTAATTGAACTAGTGACTGTAAGAAGTTTTTAATTTTGGAAGTAAAAGTTAAGCATACAGTGGGCCCTCAATATTCACTAGGGTTTGGTCCCAGGATTTCCTGTGAATACCAAAATATGTGGATGCACAAGTCCATTTTATACAATGGTATAGTAAAATGACATCCCTTATATAAAATGATGAGCAACTCAAAAGTTTGCTTTTTGGATTTTTTTTTAAATATTTTCAAGCTGTGGTTGGTTGAATCTATGGATATGGAAGTCCAACTGTATTATGTATGAACAGTAAAAGAGAAACATTTCCTAGGACTAGTACTACTTGACTGGCATAAATGAAAGTAAATGAAAGAAAAATTCAAAACAAATTCAAAACAAACATTCCTGCTCTGTGGTGGCACTTTAAATTGTAGCATTTTCTAGTAAGAGCCACAAAGCAATAAAATGTAAAGTTATAGGCCTTGTAACACAAAGTTCGTATGTGCCTTTCTTCAAACTGTGGCTGAGATCCTGTGTCATTAGATGCATCTACAGTGTCAGAGCTTCATCATAGCCGTATTTGACTATGCCACCCCTCAAAGGCTATCTTTGTAGCCAGAGAGTGCTCCAACCAAAGAGTCTGCAAGGCAATGCAGATCAGAAGGTGGGAAAATGATGACAGCCATACTCTCTTAGTCACAGGGCATCTTGAGATGGGCAACTGGAGAGATCCCCTTGGGGTCCTGCTGCAACAGGTTGTCTCAGTGTGGCCCATGACAATTAGAGCACTTGTTTTTGTTGTGTGCCTTCAAGTCGTTTCCAATTTATGGTGACTCCAAGGGGAACCAATCACAGGGTTTTCTTGGCAAGATTTATTCAGAAGAAGGGCATTGCCTTTGCCTTCCTCTGAAGCTGAGACCCTGTGACTTGCTGAAGGTCACACAGACCACAACTGAGTTTGAACCCTGGCCTCCAGTGTCATGTTCTAATGCAGAAATCATTATGCCCTCTGGCTCTCAATTAGAGCTTTACAGACATCATCACCTTCATCTGCAGTGCCTCAGAAACCAGAGCTTTGAGGGCCCTCTTCAGTCAGTAACAAGACTGGCAGTCTGGAGTGTGATATCATAACTATTGTAATGGGATCCCACCTATATTTTTTTAAGGCTCGGGGGACTTTTCAGTGCAGGATGATGCAGGTGTGTTATCTTCATACATTTCTCATTATGCTGGTCTATGACTATAATAAATGATTGGTTGGTTGGTTGATTGAAATATTCCTCATTAGTTCCAGGCAAAATAAAGTGTAGTACTTTCCTCATCCTATCTCATATCTACCATCCTCAAAGGTATCTCAAGGTCTAGGATTGTATTTCAGTACACTTCAAAGGTCCATCATGTCCCTCATTAACCAAGTTGTTTGGTTTGTAGGAAGCTTCTTCCTTCTTCACAGCACTCCAGAGGCCAGACTAGAGGTAGTGTTGTATTCATACCCTACTTCCCATTGGCAAATGATTGACCACTGTAAAATCAGTGAACTGTATTGAAGAAGCCTTGGATAGGATCGCATGGCTCTGATGTTCTTAGAAAAAGAGTCCAGAATAGCACCTGAGCAACCATACCTACAAATGGAATATATACGAGAGTTTTCAAAATAAATTCACATTAAAACCACAGCTTGAAAGTAACAGGTTACAAATAACAGCACTATATTTGCAACTATTTCCTTTCCTCAGTAACTAAAGTGTAACTGTGTTACATTATGGTGCCCACTTAATGAGGGATAACACAATGCTTTACCCTCTTCTTCTGATTTTTCAGTTGCTCTTGGATGTTACTGGCTTTTAGTAGTATTTTGCTTTAGTTCATGTTGTAAGCTACCTTAGATCCTGTAAAGAGAGAAAAGTGGGATACAGATGAAATAACTTTGCTCTTTGTCTAGTGTAACTGTGTACCTTATTAGTTACTTCTCTAGCAATGGGACTGTCCAGAAATGTCCTTTCTAAAAGATGGAGGAGGAGTACTGCTGCCTTGTGGATATTGAAGCAGGTAGAGCTGGAGGGAAGGAGAAGATATTTTGTACCACAGGCCCATTGGCTTGCAGTGTTCAGACTTTTTTTTTTATAGTACTATTTCAGTTAGTTCTGAACAATGGAAAAGTAAACAGTTGCCTTTAAATAAAAATAAAGGTAACTAAATTGTGGAAGGAAGCATGGTTTTCAGGCTCTATAATTATAACTGGAGCTATAACTAACCAATTTTTTTTTCTAAGTAATCCACTCTGCCTGATTGGGACGTCTTTTTTCAGAGTCAAGAAATACCCTTTAGAGGAAGATGAAGATGATGAAAGCAGTGGTGAGGAGGAGGAGGAGGAGGAGGCATCTGACAGGAGCTCTGACCAGGAGGAGACGATTGAAAATGAAGAGGCATGTCAAACTGAGTCGGAAGAGGATTATGATGAAGAGGAGGTGAAAGAGGGGGAGGCAAAAGTGGTACCAGTGGATCCAGCCCTTGAGGAATTCAGAGATTCCTTGAACTTCGAGGCTTGGAAGGAAATGTTGTTGGAGCAAATCAAGTCCTGGCAGAAGAATCAAAAAGAAGGAGAGACATTGGATGAAAGTGCAAGCCACACGGAAGAAGAAACGAAATGGAGAGATAGTATTGGGCGTATTAAACGTTATCCCAAGTCTCCGGTCAGGTCTCAAGTCCATGCCTCCAAGTCTCGGGTTAAGTTTCTCGCAAGATAATTTATGTCAAGGCTCAAGCCTGGGATCCAACGTCAACAGAAAAAAAGGAGGTGGTGCTTGGATGGGGCGTGAGTTAAGTCGAGAGCAAACAAGATTAGAAGGAAGCCTTCAGCTATGGAAAAACAAAAAAACCCTCCAGGCAGAAACTGCTTCCCACTCTGCCATGGCTGGCAAGGACACATTCTCTTACTTGTTTAAGAACAAGAGGCAGTCATACAACTGACCTTTTCTTCTTGCCCCTCTCACTGTCTCCCCACCATCTCCCCCCCCCGCAGTTATTTGGCTCTACTGAGTGAGCCCCTCCAGGACCTCTTCGCATGCTGAAATCAATCCCTACCCACACCTCAAAAAGCTGCAAACGTATGTTTTCCCCTTTCAATTTTTGTGTGCTTTTGCTTTCTTATAAATGACTTCCCAAAAAACATAGGAAACAAAGGAAAGGCACATGCAACTGTAATTGATTCATCAACATAAGGTTCTCTGATTGGGAAAAGGCTGGAGGAGGTGGGACCACCAAGGGCAGCAAGAGCAGTAAGTCGGTCTCTAAAAAGAAGAGAAGAGTCATGAGTTGAGTCAAGTCATCATTCACTGCTAAGTTAAGTGCAAGTTGAATCATTGAAGTGACTTGAGTTCGACTCAAATTCTAACCAGTCGACTCAAATCTACATCACTGGTATTTGAAAATGGGGGAATAAACATTTATTATAACTGTAGCCAATAAGATTGATTTTTTTTTAAGAATATTGAGCAGTTGTTGAAATCCAGGACACATGATTAATCCCATCACTGCCACAGTGAAGTGTGAGGGGTGAGCTTCACCCAATTTCTCAAGAACTTGTATTCTGGATGTAAACAGGTATTTCCATGTGAGCGCCTTGACTGCTTCCTCTGACCCTATAGTTTTTCAGCTAAGGTTGGTATGGGTTTTCTATTAATGCAAGGCTATATAATCTTTGTCAAAAATTTCAGTAAGAATAGATGAAACTGGAGTCTTTGTCCTTCGTTTGTTATTTATTGCTTAGCTGGCACTGTGCTGTCATCTCAGTTGCTGTTCTTATATAAGTTTACTGTTCTGATAAATAAATAGTTACTGACCTTATAAATAAAATCTATAAGCACTATTCACTGTTATATTCTGTATTTTCTCCAAGTCTGATCTCTTACTACTGTGAAGTAGATAAGAAATAGGATTCATCTGTACTTAAATCATGGTTTGGAAGTGTCCACAAAGGCAGTCTGTTCTAACCCCTTTTGACACAGGAGGAAATTTATCACTATGGCATCCCTGATAGATTCTGTTTAAAAGTGTGCAACAGAGGAGAGTCTGTGACCTTCTGAGCTGCTTCTTTCCCCAGTTGAATAGCTTGTGTTGTCTGGAAATTCTTCCCAACATTTAGTCAAAAGTTCCTTTTTCTCTGATTTGGTTCATCGCACCACCGTTGGGGCTACAGAGAGCAAATTTTCTCTATTGTCTATATCGCAGCCCTTCAGATATTGGAAGATATAATGAGTTATATGTCCTGCTAGTCCTCTCTTCTCCAGGCCCTTGGGAGTATCCTCAAACCTACAGTACCCAAAAAACAACCCAAGTGTGACTTGATAATAGTGCAGAAATGCACTGAAGAGCAGCAGAAAGATCCCAGTGTAATACTTTTTTGTTGCCAATCCAAACAAAATTCTGTGGATCTCTGAAGATGCCAGCCACAGATGCAGGCGAAACACCAGGAGCAAGTAGTACTAGAACACGGCCTCATAGCCCGAAAAACCCACAACTACTCATGGATTCCAGCTGTGAAAGCCTTTGACTTCACATTGAACAAAATTCTCTGCAGAAGTGTTGAAGATCGTGCCCCCTACAGTTTGTCTTTCTTAATAATAGAAGACAACAGTTAAGATACCTGAAAGAGTGTGGGTTCATACACAACAGAAACCCAGCCACTGCAGTATTTGCTACTGCTTGTATTCAAGTCTGCCCATACCAACAAGCAGTGGTTTGTTAGCCAGCTACAAACTGCAGTGTGAGGTCATGACTGTTCAGTGGTGTAACTGTTGTGGGTGGGGCAAATTGATGACATTGCCCCCAAATTCTGGCCCCCACTGAAATTTTCTTGCAGTCCCAAATTTCTAGCATCACAGAGAGCATGGCATTAAAAATTGTTCACATCCAGAACTCTTTCTGTGTTAGTATTTCCTTGATAACTTTGCCTGCCCCTTTTCCTTGGACATCTAAGCTGTATTCCTAAATGCTCAACTGAATTTTAAGTTACTGCAGTGCTAAAAGTATGGTGACTTGAAGGAAAATTTCATTTAGAGAGTTCAGAATGTTTATTTGGAAGCTCCCTTCCCTATAGCTACTCCCTTGTGGTTTTTGTCTGTTACATAGTCAAGCTTAATTTAAACCTTGGCTTCTCATTATGTCTAAACTAGTTTGTATCTGCTTTTGACGCCAGCTGTTTGTTTTCTTGTTTCCTGGATAATTCAGCTTAACCAGCAAACCATGGCTAACATAAACCTTGGTTTATTGCAGAAATGGGCAACTGCAAAGGGGACGGGGACATTTTGTACACCATGGGCTGCTGTGTTGCACTCAACATTACTGGAAGTGACCTAACATCTTTTCCACTTCTAGGTTTTGTACCCAAACCAGCTGATTTTCAATTGTGTGGGTGGGGAATTGAACAAGGAGGTCAAGGGGACTTAAACTGTCTTATTTTTGTTACTGATTGGGGGGGTGTTTGGGACTGGAAATATCAGCTTGTTTGTTTTTCTTTGTTTTGTGTCATTTTGTTTCGTTTTTAATGGGAGAGCTAGGTTTCTCCTGGGATGCTTTGAAGGCTGCAGAATGGGGTCTCAAAAGTTACACACCGCCCTCACACACCCCCACCCTTCGTTTAGTATGACATACAAATACCACCATATGATAAGTTAAATGCCAATATTGGGTATTTCTTTCTGTGGAGATGTTCTCTTGATCTGTTAAGACTGCATGTAGAAAATGGGTGAGATCAAAGCTGAAAGTAGGGAGGGCCCCCTTTTTTTCCATCTCGCTCACCTCATTTCTTTCTGCATTAAATTTAGGCCGAGGAAGGCAGGCTTCTTGGTCCTAATTATAAGTATCAGATTGGGAAGACCTGGATTCAAGTATTCAGCAAGGAACTTCACGAAGGAATAGAGGGCATGCTCATCAAATTTGAAGATGACACCAAATTGGGAGGGGTCGCTAATACGCCAGAGGACAGGATCAAAATTCAAAATGACCTAGACAGATTGGAGAGCTGGACCAAGGCTATCAAAATGAAATTCAACAGAGAAGAAGTGTAAGGTCCTACATTTAGGTAGAAAAAATGGAATATAAAAATGTAGGATGAGGGACATGTGGCTGGATAGCAGTACGTGTGAAAGGGATCTAGGAGTCTTAATAGACCACATGCTGAACATGAGTCAGCATTGTGATGCGGCAGCCAAGCTGCATTAATAGGAGTATGGTGTCTAGATAGAGGGAGGTACTGGTACCACTCTACTCTGCTTTGGTTAGACCTCATCTTGAATACTGTGTCCAGTTCTGGGCACCCCAATTCAAGAAGGACATGGTCAAGCTGGAGCAAGTCCAGAGGAGTGCGACCAAAATGGTGAGAGGCCTGGAAGCCCTGCCCTATGAGGAGTGGCTTAGAGAGCTGGGTATGTTTAGTCTGCAGAAGAGAGGGTTAAGCAGGGACATGATAGCCGTGTTTAAATATTTGAAGGGATGCCATGTAGAGGAGGGAGAGGGCTTGTTTCTGCTGCTCTAGAGACCAGGACAAGGAGCAATGGATTCAAGCTGCAGGAAAGGAGATTCCACCTGAACCTCAGGAAGAACTTCCTGATGGTCAGGGCTGTCCAGCGGTGGAAGATGCTGCCTCGGAGTGTCACGGAGTCTCCTTCTTTGGAGGTTTTTAAGCAGAGGCTGGATGGCCATCTGTTGGGAGTGCTTTGAGGGTGTTCCTGCATGGCAGGAAGTTGGACTGGATGGCCCGTGTGGTCTCTTCCAACTCTGCATTTCTATGATTCTATGATTCAGGGGGTGACCAATCACTTTCTCCCAAATTAAAGTATATCACAGGGATGCTGCAAGGATCATAAAAGGTTGGACTGGGAAACCTATTTGTGCATTACTTGAGCTTCTCTGTAGTTAAAGTATGCAAAATGAAAATCAGGTTTATAACAAAACAGCAATTTTCTGATATTTTGAACCTGGGCCTTTGTTTCTCTGTTTATTCCTCCATATTTCATACATGTTGTGCCAGCTTCTAGAGCAGTGGTTCTCAACCTGTGGGTCCCCAGATGTTTGTAGACTTCAGCTCCCAGAAGCCCCAGCCACTATGGTCAATGGGCTTCTGGGAGCTGAAGTACAAAAACATCTGGGGACCCACAGGTTGAGAACCACTGTTCTAGAGCAACAGTTCCAAAATAAGAATCATAGACTGATAAAGGCCATCTAGGCAAAACCATCTAGACCAACCCTTTGCCAAGCAGGAATACACAACTACAACATGCCTGAAAGATCCTCATCCAATCTCTGTTTAAAGCCCTCCAAAGCTGAGTCTGCACTCCAGCCCTGCCCACACTCTAGCAGTCTGTTGTACTATTGAACAGGTCTTATAGTAAAGCTGTTCTTCCTAATGTTTAGCTAAAATCTCCTTTCTTAGAATTTGAAACAATTTGGTTGTTAGCTCCTGGAGTTATAACTGCAAATGCTCTTCCTTCCTCCCACAAGCTCAACTGAGCATGCTTCCCTCAATCTGATTTTATGCTCACAACAAGCCGATGTAGTAGATTAAACGGAGTTGAGAGAATGAAAATTAAAACTATCAACAACAACATTCAAGAACAATTTAAAACATACCATTAAAATGATAAGCACCTTTTACAACAATACAATCCTTCTCTTAAAAGCCCTTTCTTTAGAAAGTTTCGAGTTTTCAGAACCCTGTGAAAATCCTAGCTTTGCCTTCTGAAAAGAAGGCTGCAAGGAGGAAGCTGTTCTTGTGTCTCGCTCCCTCAGAAGGCCCTGTCTCACATCCTCACAATGACTCATTCCTGTGAAGTCAGCATGTAGGCCTGCGTCTGACTCCCTTGGGTGTATTTTGTTCATAAGATCATAAAGATGAAAACGACTATAAGGGCCATCAATTCCAGCCTATTTCCAGTGAAAGAAATGTAGTACAATCATGCATGTTGGGAGGATACATTCTTAGAATCATAGAGCTGGAAGAGACCATAAGGACCATTCAGTCCAGCCTCCTGTCTTGGATGAATACACAGTCAAGGCATTCCTGACAGATGGCCTTCCAGACACTGTTTAAAAACCTCCAGAGGAAGAGACTCCACCATACTCTAAGGCAATGTATTCCACTGTTGAACTGCTCCCACTGTCAGGAAGTTCTTCCTAAAGTTCAAGTGGAATCTCTCTTCTTGTAGTTCAAAGCCATTGCTCCATGTCCTAGTCTCTGGAGCAGCAGAAAACAGGCTTGCTCCATCCTCCCTATAACATTCCTTTGGATATTTAAACATGGCTATCATGTTACCTCTTCACCTTCTCTTCTACAGGCTAAACATGCCCAGCTCCTTAAGCTGCTCCTCATAGGACATGGTTTCCAGGCCTTCTACCATTTTTATCCCCTCCTCTGGACATGTTCCAGCTTGACAATATCCTTCCTTAATTGTGGTGCCAAGAACTGGACACAGTATTCCAGCTGGGGTCTGACCAAAGCAGAATAGATTGGTTCCAATTCTTCCTTTGATCTAGATCTCTTGTTCTTAGCCAAGGGTCTGTGGACCGCTGGGGGGGTGCAGAGTCCTCCTGCTGGACACCAACAACAGGAGCAGCAACAGGGATGGGCGAGTGGGGTAGGTGCTGAAACTGCTCCCTCATTTGCACAAGAGGTAGTAATTTGGGCATGTGCAAACACCTGCTTGCCATGTCCTTTTTTGTCAACAACACAGCAGCAGGGGATCTGGGTGCTGAAGGACACGCCATGAGCACGTGTTCATGCCCAAACTATGACTCTGGAGACCAGGGTTTGAATCTCCACTCAGCTATGGAATCTCACTGGGTGACCTCCGGCAAGTCACATTCTCTCAGCCCCAGAAAAAGACAAAGGCAACAAATCTGGCAAGAAAACCCAAAAATTCCTATGATAGGTTTGTCTTAGATTTGCCCTAAGTCACTTTCCAAAAGAGAGAGACATGATGGCTAGAAAGAACAAACTGACGCTTCGTGGTTGTGTGCCTTCTAGTCACTTCTGAGTTAGAGCAACCCTCAAGAGGATCTATCACAGGTTGTTTGTTTTTTTGTTTTTTGGCAAGATTTGTTCAGAGGGGGTTTGCCTTTGCCTTTCTCTGAAGCTGAGAAAATGTGACTTGCCCAAGGTCACCCAGTGACTGAGTGGGGATTTGAATCGTAGTGTCCAGAAGCCTAATAAATAGATATTTGAATATTTAGATCTAAATTTAAATATGCAAATCTTGAGTGAAGTCTTTGGGGTCCCCAGAAACAAATAATATTTACTAGGTGTCCCAGGTAAAGAAAAGATTAAGAACCATCACTCTAGACACTACAGTCGTATTGATGCAGCCTAGAAGCACATTTTTACATAGCTGCCTTGCTTGTTTTCTTGTTCTGCTTTTCTTTGTTTGTGTCACTCCAGCAATCGGCTACACTTCTTCAAAGCTGTGAATTTGAATAGATTTTTTAATGAATATTTTTTATTAAATTCCATTGATTATAAAAACAAAGAAACAATGAAAAACAGTATACAAACAATGAATAAGAAATAGTACCCACAGTATCATGTAAGAAACAGAAAAAGACAACAATAAGAAAAATTGTACATATACATGACTAATGAATAATGATGCAAAGAAAACCTTGCATGTACATTTAAATAGACTTTGCACTCTGCTAGAGCCGCAGATTGGATTAACTACTTTCTTATCATATACCCTTTTATGCTCTCCTTTTCAATTTATCTAATTCTGTCATTATAACACCTTAGCTATTTATCTAATCAGTGAAACATAGTTTGTTAATCCATTTTTAATTACATATATCATAATCTTAACTGAACTTTCCAAGCTAATAAGATGCACATATTAGTACCACTATCACAGATCATTCTAAGTCCATACTATTTTTTCCTTATGTCCCTTGTTATAATTTACCTGGTTTATGTTTACAGATATACCTCTTACACAACTCATATATACTTATATCTCACATTGCTGTAGTTTTTACTTTACATTGCCTTACGATTCATTACATTTTACATTACCCTTTGCAAATAATTCAAAAACGGTTGCCATATTTGTGGAAATTTATGATTGGGGTTATTTTCATAGAAAAAGTGAATAGATTATTTTGTAACTGGTAGATTAAAGTAGAGAGCCTGTGTAGGGTAGCACTTTGAGCATTGGCCTGTGACCCTGCAGACCAGATTTCAGGTCCCTTCTCAGCCATGGAAACCCACTGGGTGACCTTGGATACCTCACGTACTATCAGCCCCAGACAACCCCATGATAGGGCCACCTTAGGGTCACCATAAGTCAGAAACGACCTGAAAGCACACAACAACAATAGAAGGAAGTAGAAGAAATCACTTACACAGTGTGTTTTCCCAATGTGTTTCTCCTTGTGTACATCTGTGGAACTGTTCAGATGTCTACACTCTTAGCACCATACATTAAAAAATACCTGAAGGGAAGCAAAATTGTTCCTGCTGGCCAACCACAGACTGTACTGGCGAAGACTTCCAGCGTTTGACCTACCTGGACTCATATGATGAATGTCACTGCAGGGGAAGGTAAACTTTTGATGGTCTCCATGGAGTGAGAACACAATATTGGCCCTTTTCGCATGCAGTTTCTGTAGTGCGAGGGCCCCTTGAGTGTTGCATAAATGGGAGCATCGGTCCGTACGACCACTCCCATTCACGCAACACTCATGAGCCTAAAGCGGGGCACGTGCGCATTTTCTTATTTTCAGCTCTAAGTCGAAAATACTGCACGGTCGCGCAAGGCTCCCGGGACCCTTGCGCACTTACCTGCACTACGGTACGTCGGACGAGCGGGCCGGTCGCGCTTCCTGACTCAGTGCTAGCCTGCAATTCCCAGGTTGCGCTGCAGTAGGAAGGGGTGGGACACTTGTGTGACGGTTGCGCGACCCGGAAGC
Organism: Iguana delicatissima; assembly: GCA_948472985.1. Lineage (NCBI taxonomy): Eukaryota > Metazoa > Chordata > Lepidosauria > Squamata > Iguanidae > Iguana > Iguana delicatissima. Next base: position 219,613 of record CAOKZL010002104.1, read on the forward strand.
AAGCTGCGGGACAAAGCAGCAGGGAAGTGGCAGTGTTCCTGCTGAGGCTTTTTGCGCAAAACGCCCCCCGCTGCGCAAACAGGTAATGTGCAAAAAAGGCCATTATGTTTGATTGGTGCTAAGCACCAAAGCAAGACATGTGATAGGGGCAACGGAGACAGTGAAGCAGTTTGCCCCCTATATAGGAATAGCAGTTACATTTTTCTACTGCTTATCAGTGCAAAGCACTCCCTAAGCAGTTTACAATGTGTTTAGCTAATTGCCTCAACAAGCTGGGGTGCTCATTTTACCAACTTGAAGAAGGATGGAAGGGTGAGTCAACCTGGAGCTCTGCAGGATCAAACTCAAAACACCATGGCTGCAGTACCAGCATTTAACCACTGTGCCCCCCAGGGCTCTCTATATGTGTCATTCGATGCTTGACAATAACATAGAGTGATCATTATAATTGGATCGTCAATCTGGCTGAGTTTTTTTGTGGTTTGGGGGGATTTGGCTGGTATCTTGCATGGTTGTTTATTGATTAGTGTTTGATGTGTATTGGGTGGGTGGGTGAGTGGGTGGGTGCGCATGCGCATACACACACATTTTAAATGTCCCCCCCTTTTTGGAGGGAGTTGGTCATTTGACTGTCCCAGCTGCCTTCTGATATTGTTCTTTGCACTCCTCCCTCCCCACCTTGAGCATTGCTTAAGATGGCAAAACGGGGATATTAAGGGAGGCCTTGTGCAGATGCTTCTATTGGTGGAGGACCTTGACTGGGGAACATTGAGAAGAAGAGCTGAATGTGGCTCAGATCCCCTTTTTAAGGTTGGCTGTGGAGGTCATTTTGCTGTCTGAGGTGTAAAACAAGATGGAGCAACTCCCATACACAAAAGCATGAAACAAACAAACGTGGCTGATGCGTCCAGGGCTTCTGCTGTTGCTGACACAAGGAAGGGAAAACAGCCTCAGGGGGTATTGAAGATGACCTTGGTGATAGTGTTGAAGGAGTAGAATAGGTGGGAAGCTACTATATTGTGAGTCCAATCCAACCCATAGAGAGTTCCCAGTTTGTCCTGCTGAGGGATTAAGACAGTGCAGTCAACTGGTGCTTGTGAGAGTCAGCGCTGCCCTGACTTTGGGACTACTGCTTCCTAAAACACTAGGGATTGTGTGTGCTATCCTGGTCTTGCTCCTCCTCACCTGTCTTGCACAAAGAAGGCCACAGGTGAGCAAGACCAATGCTTTGGATGGGGAGCTGGTGGCCATGTCCGATCCATGGGTGGCAGTTTGGCCCACTCCTCCCACATTCATCCTTGCTGTAAAGGAACTGAATCATGAAGCCACTTCTCCAGTCCACAATACTGTTTGTAGGACTCAGGTTCCAGTGAGATAATTGTATTTTGCTCAGAATCTTTGACCAAGGAAGTTCTAATTAAATAAATGCCTCTAGGGCCACAGTACAGGAGACGGGCTCTTCTCTGGACATAAGGCTGGTATGATTTTTACAGAAGTTTTTCCAGGCATCTTAAGCTGATTTGGACAGGTGTAGGGAACATGTGTAGCGTAGTGGTTTGAGGACTGGATGATCACTCTGAAGACCAGGGTTCAATTCCCTCCTCGGCCCTGGGTGCCCACTGGGTGACCTTGGGAGCATCACACACTCAACCCCAGAAAACTTTGTGATAGAGTTGCCCTAGGGTTGCCAGAACAACTTGAAGACATGCAGTAGCAGCAGCAATAACAACAAAAGGGATCATCTGGCCCTTCAGAAATTGTTGGGACTTATTTCTTTTTTCTTCTACTGTGGCCCCTCCACTTTTATGAGGGGTAGGTGTGAAGAACTCTTGTAATAGTGGGAAAAAACACAAATAACTCCCACCCCTGAGGTCTCCTCCCATTCTCTTCTGGGACTCCCACTTCCCATTCCCTTGCTCTTTGCCTTGACAAGCATGCCTGCCTTCTCCATGCCCAGGCAAAAGGCAAGGGAATTGGGGGGAAGTGCACATGTCTCCTGCAATTCCCTGCCTTTTGTGCCAGCACACATTCTCTGCACCTGGGCAAAAGACAAGGGAATGAGAGGAAAAGGCACATGCATGCTTTCCTTCTTTGTACACGGTGGTCCCCACACCCATTCCCTTGCCTTCTGCTTGGCACAGAGAAGGAATGCACATATGCCCAGGCAAAAGGCAATGGAATGGAAGGAGTTCTCCCATGAATGTGGAGGGAGGACTGTATTTGTATTTTATCTTTTTTTTCTTCTTTCCTTTACATTGTTGTATTGCTTAAAGATTTACTGTGTATGAAAATCTTAATAAAAATTATAAAACCCTGTAGAAATTGTTGGACTCCAAAGCCCATGATCCCTCATAATCTTGATCATGCTGGTGGGAGTTGATGGGAGTTGTAGTCCAGTGGCAACTAAAGGACCACACACACTCCACTCATTTAAGTTAGGGCCTTGCAACCACAGAGTAATACTTCAAATGTAGACTGAGAGCATAATCAGTGTAATGGTGATGGCAAGCAGGAACACTTCTAGATAGAGATCCAAGTTCTACCCAGCAAGATGAATTCTTTTCTGTGGGTGTTTCTGCTTAACATAGTTTTGTGTGGGGAAAGGATGAGAAAAGAAGAGGGAAGAAGCAACATGAAAGGGAGCAGGTGATGGTGTTTGGAGTCCCATAGGATTTTGTATTTGAGGCTGGGGGATTGAAAGATTAAAGTCTTAACTGGAAAGCCCCCAGGAATTCATGGGATATTAGTGTATATACCTGGCATTTCCCAAGATTTTATTTTCTTACAGGTAATACGTGTTAAAAAGATTTGAGATCCTGTGTATCTAATTCTCCAAATTGTCTTATCCAGTACCTGTAACTTTTCCCCATATTCCCCAATCCAATCAGTATTCAGAATTATTAACATACAGAGGTTGGGTTCCTGAGGGAATACACTGCCCTCCTCCTTGCTGCTAGACTTTGTCTCCATAGTAACCAGCCTATTCAAGACAGACACAGTTGACTGAGGCTCAAGAGCTCTCTGGCTGAGAATTCTAAAGGCCTCTCCCTAAACTACAAACCCCAGAATTCCATAGAATGTTCTTATGCAGCCAATCATATGAGGTCTTCACCTGACACAGCCAATCATGTGAGGTCTTCACCTGACATAGACGAACAGACAAACTTTGACTTTTATATATTAGATTTGCCAACCACCTCATGGGTCACATCTCCCACCAGTTCAATCAATAGAACATTGCAGCAGTTCTTAACTTGGGGTCCAGGAACCCCTGGGGATCTGCGGGACCCTCATAGGGGGTCCACAAAGCTGTGCTGCTGGATACTAAGAGCGGTGTGGCAAGAAGTTGCCCAAGGTCATCCAGTGTCTAAGTGGAGATTTGAATTCTAGTCTCCAGAAGTGTTTAATAAATAAATATTGGAATATTTAAACATGTTTGAATATTTAAATCTAAATTGAAATATTTAAATCATGAGTTACATCGTAGGAGACCCTGGTAGCAATGGATCCCTGGGAAAGAAAAGGTAAAAGACCACTGAAACATTGCATATTTTTTTTAATGCCAAAAACTGGGGCTTTGGAGAAAAGGACGGTAATTTGGGGAAATACAGACTGTAGTGGTTTCACAGTTCTGATGTAATATGATTTATACGTAATCAATGAGCAAAGACACATAATCAATTCTGGAGAAGCAGCCAGACTTAGAAGAAACCTCAGGCAGACTAATTTAAATGAACTCATGAACTACATGAATGATTCATTCCAGTTTTGAAAGAATGCAGCAAAACACACCAAGCAGCTGATCAGCATGTGATTCGTGGCCTTAAACTGTGAGGTTGGCAGGCCTCTTGCCTCAGCGATTTTGAGAAATGTAACCGTTATGATGCAACTAGAAAAGATGTTTAGATTCTAACCAAGAAATTGAAAGTTATCTCAGGCCTTTGCTTCAGTTTCACACCTGTCTGACTAGATATTTGTCTTGAAATTCTGTACTTTAAAATGCAAAATTCTTTGTCAGCTCTTAAATCCTGTAGTTGGAATACAGTTTGAGCAAATAATCAGGAGACTGTAAACCAGATGAGCAACAAGGAAAACCATGCTTCAGGGAAGGGAATGGAGGAGAGGTCATTCCATAGTCTTGAAGCAATTTCCTGTATGTTTCCAGGTGGAAAACAAGGTTGCAAATTTTCCAGTTTTGGTGGCTTTGGCTTTGGGTAAGATATAAGGGCAGTGTGCAAATCTCCAGCACACCTAGTAGAGGGCACGTTTTCTACCATTTGCAAGCCTAACTGATTTGTTGCTGCATCTTGCAAAGACTTGGGGGGTATGTATTTACTTAGCTTCCTCCTTCTCTTCCAGTCATTGTGGCACCGGGGCTCATCCTCTGCTCTGCTCTGCATCCACCTCCTGGCCAGAAACAAGGAGATGGGATAAACGTTTTATCCCATCTCCCTAACTAAGTGAGAAGGAATATCCCCTCTCTATGTTATCCTGATCTAGGTAAGATTTCTCTCTTAATTTCCAAACAGGAAAATATGATGTGTGTGTGCATGTTTGAATGACAAAGTGTGAGCAACTGTGGTTGGTACTTAATTGTTGTTAAGTGCCGTCAATTCAACTTCGACTTGATGTGATGTTATGAATGAGAGATCTCCAAGTCACTCCATCATCAACAGACTTGCTCAAGCCTTGCAGATTGATTGAATCTATCTATCTGTAATGTGGTCTTCCTTCTTGCTACTGCCTTGTACTTTACCAAGCATTATTATCTTTTCTAGTGAGTCATGTTTTCTCATGATATGGCCAAAGAGCAACAGCCTTAGTTTAGTCATTTTGGTTCTAGGGAAAGTTCAGGCTTGATTTGCTGTAAGGCCAACAGATTTATCTCTTCAGCAGTCCATGATGTCTGTAGAACTCTTCTCCAGCACCGCATTTCAACTGAGTCGATTTTCTTCCTATCAGCTTTCTTCACTATCCAACTTTCACAACCATACATAAAAATTGGAAATACAATAGCATGGGCAACCCTGACTTTAGTATTCAATGATACATCTTTATACTTCAGGATCTTATCTAGTTCCTTCATAGCTGCCCTTCCAAGTCCTATTCTTCTGATTTTTTGACTACAATCTCTATTCTGATTAATGACTGAGCCAAAGTATGGAAAATCTTTTAACTATTTCAATGTCTTCATTGTTCACTTTAAAGTGATGCAAATCATCTGTGGTCATTATTTTTGTTCATGTTCAACTGTGAACTTTTCTTCGGACTTTCTTCCATGACTTTCTTCAGTAATCATTTCAAGTCTTTGCTATTTTCTGCTCGTAGTATGGTGGCATCTGTATATCTTAAATGGTTGATGCTGCTTCCACCAGTTTTTCAGACATCCTTCCTCTGAGTCTGATCCTGTTTTATGTATGGTATTGTTCAGCATACCAGTTAAACAGATAGGGTGATAAAATGTGGCCTTGCCTGACCCACTTGCCAATTGGAAACCATTCTGTTTCTCTGTGTTCTGTCCTAACAGAATCCATGGTTTTCCATTATCTCCACCAGTGGTTCTTAGCCTTTTCTTTACCGGGGACCCACTGTAAAGATAATTTCTTATGGGGACCCTCAAGACTTAACTCAAGATTTAAATATTTAAATATTAATTTAAATATAGAATTAAATATTTAAATTTAAATATTTATTTAAGGCTTCTGGAGGCTAGGATTCAAATTCCTGCTCAGACACTGGGTGACCTGAGTCACATTATCTCAGGCTCAGAAGAAAGCAAAGCAAACCTCTGAAAAAATCTTGCAAAAAAAACTGAAACTGTGATTAAGTTCACCTTATGATTGCCATAAGTGAGAAGCAACTTGAAGGCACACAACAACAAAGTGCCACTGACTGGAGGAGGTGCTTTTCTAGCCATCATTTCTCTCCTGACTTATTGCAGCCTTAAGGTGAATGTATCATGCAGGTTTTCTTGGCACTGCTTGTTGCCCTTGCCTTTCTCTGGAGCCGAGAGAATATGATTTGCCTGAGACCCTGGTGTCCAGAGTCATGGGCCATTTCTGCATTACACTGTTATATTGCTACTGTTATTCCACTTTTAACATCCTCTGGAATCCTGAGTTTTGCAGTTTAGGGGCATATAGAATTCTCAGCCAGAGAGCTCTTTGGCCACATTAAACTACAAACCCCAGGATTCCATAGGATGTTGAAAGTGGAATAATAGCACTATAACAGTGTAGCGCAGAAATGGCCATAGTTTGAGCTCATGCACATGCCTGCCACATTGTCCCTTTCATCAGGGACACAGCAGCAGGGCATGTACAGGGGCACCAAAACTGCTCCCTTGTTTGCAAACAAGACAGCAGTTTGAGCACACACACATGCCTGCCTCTGTGTCCTTTTCACACACAACAGGAGACGCTTCCTCACGAGACTGTTATAGCGCTATGAATCCACTTGCAACATCCTATGGAATCCTGGGGTTTGCAGTTTCGGGAGGGGCCAGGTGGCCCCTCCCGAAACTACAAACCTCAGGATTCCATAGTATGTTGCAAGTGGAATCATAGCGCTATAACAGCCTAGTACGGAAATGGCCAGGGTGTGTGGGCAGAAAGAGAAATGGCGGAGGGTGTGTGCATGTGCCCCAACTTGCTTCCTTGTTTGCAAACGAGAAAGCAGTTTGGGTGCGCACACTCTCCTGGTGCCAGGTCCCTTTCATCAGGAACACAACAGTGGGGAATGTGGACACAAAGGGACATGACAGAAGGCATGTGTACACGTCTCAGCTGCTTTATATAACGCCATCATTGCACATGGTGATTGATAAGTAAAAGAATATGAAAACATTTCCCTGCCCTCAGCCGTATCTCATTAACACTTAACCCAAAAGGAAAAGGGGATGGCAGTATGGGAAGGGATTAAGTCCAGCTGAAAACTACCTTTTCTTCTCTTCCTTGAACTGCCAGGGCAGTGGCAGCTGAGATGAAGAAAGAGCCTTTCATCTGTCTTTGGGCCTTTGCATGAAGAAGCTGTGCCTGCTTCTTCTTCTCTCCCTCTTGAGGCCAGGGCAGGGTCAATTGGGATGGAGGGAAGGCTTTTCAACTAGTTGTGCTTGAGTGCAACATCATGTGCTCTAGTGTAGGAGTGGGCAAAGTGCAGCCCCGTATCCCAATTATGTGATCCCTGTAGCCTGCAACTGCACCAGTTTTTTGAGGGGAAAATAGTGCAATTTCTACTACATTTTTCCCTCCAAACTAAACTTCCCCAATATGTGAAAAGAAGAGAAAATATGCCCGCCCTCCCCCACAAGTATTTCAAGAGCCCTTCAAACACTTCTGTTTTCCTCTGCAATTTCTCTCAAAATGGCATCAGGAAATGATGTCTCATCACTTCCTGTTGCCATTTAGAAAAGTATTATAGAGGGAAATGGAGGCATTTGGACCTGCAGGAAGGAGATGCAGTGGGGGGAAATTGGTCCCTGGCCCCATGCTGCTGCCAACCTCGGTAGCAGACTGATGTCTCTGGATACTGGTGACAATACTAGAATCTGGGACCACCCAATGAAGTTAAGAGAGACTCAGGATAGACACCATGAAGAACTTCACACATTTCACAGTCCTTTATCACATGAGACAGGTAATACACAATTACTGCAGAAAAACAGCATCTTTTGCAAGGACTTATCACATGGCATAGTTCCTCTTTTGTTGTTCTCCCTGTGGGAGACTGTTTGGAAAGAGTTTCTTTTACAAAGGAGACAAATTAACAGATTAGTGCAGTAAAGCCTCCTTTGTAAAAAGAAACCCTTTCCAAACAGTCTCGCATTGGGAGAACAGAAGAGGAATGACATCATGTGATAAGTCCCATCCAAAGGTGTTATTATCCTGCTGTAAGTGTGATTGACTTGCCTGGTGTGATAAAGCCCCACAGTCAGACTAGCAGTTGCTACCACAAGATACAGTGATGGCCACCAACTTTGTAAAGTAAATGCTTTGAAAAGGGATTACATACTTTCAAGGCTGGGGTTGCCATGTCACCTAGATAGTTGGGTTTTACCTGGAATCTAGGCATGACACTCAGTGCCTATTTGGACTGTCATTTGGCCTAGCTTCCCAGCTTTCGTGTTAAAAGAGAAGTCTCTCCCTTTTAGAAGCTGAGATATGGGGCAAAATGTGGAGACACTCTTCTGTCAAATTGTTCTGCAAAAAAACCCAGTTCACTTAGGGATTTCAGGTAGGAGGGGAGTGAGAATGGGCAGTGAGAGTGGCTGTGTGCAAGAAGCAAGCAGAGGGCACACTGCAAAGAAGTGAGGTGAGGGAAGGAGCAGGAGAGATGGGAGAGTGAGCAGTGCAAGCGGGTATCATGCCCTAGTCCAAAGTGCAGACACAGACAGGACCCTCCTCAACAGCCGCAGCAGGACAATAGTTACTGCAGCCCAGTGTAGACAAGAAAGTGAAAGCCCAAGAGACTCAGAACACTTATATAGTGAAGACTCAATCATTAGGCAAACAGCTGCAGCAGCTGCTGGCCAATAAATACCAGAGAAGAGGTGAGGAGAAGTCCATTGCAGACAACTACCTTTTCCAATGGAAGCAATGTGTTCTTCTTTTGATCCTTGGCTCACGTTCCTGAAAAACCGTCACCCTTGCTTTGTGTGCTAACCATGCTGCTGGATACTCCCTTGAACTGACACTCTGAATTTATTGTTGACCTGGACTACTGAAACGAGAAGGGTAATTGACTGATAAGCTTCTGTAAACCTTGACTGTGGCTGCTACTATAGACTCTGTTTGAAGACTATGATCCATGGCAGGCTTTCTAAACAGGACAGCAGGAGTGCACAAGAAGGAAGGAAGAGGTGCGCCATGACAGTGCAAGGTAAGGCAAGAGAGGGAAGAAGAGAAATGAGAGAGTGAGCTGTACAAGTGGTGGTGAATAAGAAGCAAGCCAGAGACACACCACAGCAGTGCAAGATGAGGCAAGCGGCATAGTAGGAAAGAAAGAAAGAAAGTTGCCCAGGTTGCAGTGTGCAAGAAGCAAGGAAGGTGACAGGGCAAAAATGATGGGACAGCAGAGTGCAGGAAGTGATGGAAGGGCACACTCTGAGGGGTGAGGTGAGGGAGTAAGAGGGAAAGGAAGTGAAGCAAGGAGGAAAGGGAGCATGAGAGTTGCAGTGGCAAAGTGCAAGAAGTAAGAGAGGTGGGCATGACAAAGGGCAGGGTACAAAGGAGGGGGATTTGATGTCATAGGGTGAGACAGGAAGAGGTAAGAGATGTAGGTGGAGAGAACCAGAGAGGGGGACATGGATGAGTCATGAGGTGAGGGAAGAATGGGGAAGGGGCAAGTCAGGAGCCCAGCAATGGAGGCAAGGCAGCAACAGTGGTCGATGTCCCTCAGGAAGGGGGGAACAGTGCATTTCATTGCTCCCACACCCTGTTCCCTGAGGTGGCCATGCCGCTATTCGGAGGAAAGAAGGAGGAGACACAAGCTTATTGCAGTAGACACTTGATGTGGGTCTTCAGATTTTTGGGAGATGGATTTAAAGCATTACAAAGAAAAGATGGAAGTCTTTTTTTAATGGTCTAATTCCACATTTATTTGTCTTGGGAGCTTGCCATGGGCATTTGATATGTTTATTCACAACATCTTGTTGTGTTAAATGTTTATAAAAGAAGAATACCATTTACCTGCACATTTAAAATCTATCAGAGAAACAAAAGAGTAGCCACAAAGCCAAGCATGTCGATGGGGCTTCCTGTGGCATTTTCATGAATCTGTAGCTTCTTGTCATCAGTGAAAACTGATGCCAAAAAATAGTGACCTGATGAGAATATCATTAGAAATGTCTGTGTGTGGCAAAATGTTAACATTGTCCTTTTATTTGTGGCATGCTGTGAATGTAAATGTCCATTTCATCTGGTTTCCCTCTCCCTTTTAATCCCCACAGCAACCCTGCAGGGTAGGTTTGTTGAGAAACAGTGGTGGCTCATCGTCACATGGTTAATTCCCTAACCAAGCTGTAGTAGTAAAAAAGTTGCACAAAGTTTGAAACATAATGGGAGAAACAAGCAACAATTAATGTTTTTGATTTGCAGTTTTGCAAAACACAAGTTAGATCTATTGGCATATCTAGAATACTTTGCATGATGTGTAAATTAGATGCCTACATTTGAAGAAGTGGAATTTGGCAAGCCTAGATAAGGCTACTAGTCTTTATAGCTCTATATTTCATCTAATATTAGAGGTCATGTGACTCTAAATACAGGTTGTTGAAGAGTGAGAAGGTGCCATGCCCCACTATGTCCCAATATACCATGTCCTTGCCAAGGTTATTGCCGGGCGGGCAAGGTTTCCTCTGAGTGGACAGCAGAGGGAAGAGGTGATGTAGCCAGACAGCCAGGTGCAAGGCCAGCAGGTTTGTTTTGGCTATGTCTTGTGTATTAGAGAAGGCCACACGCCAGAGCACTGATTGGGTCACCCCACTTGTTTCAGGATGACAAGGTAGCATAAAAAGGCTGGTGTTTGCCATGATCAGCTGCCAATTAGATCCACCTAGCTGGACCTGTCATGCTATTGGCAGTATACTGTTTGTAAGGGGAGATGCTGCCCAATTTTTCTCCGTTATCTTCTATTATTCCTATTTGCCTAGTTGCTGGAATGCTTGTATGTTTTTGCTAAGCCTTATCTTAGAGTGCGGCAATAAATTCAGCTTCTAAGTCCTACTTGATGAGCCTCTAGAATTTTTTCTGCTTCACTGGGACCCTCTGCTGCAGCGAAGCCTTGCTTCACAGATTGCACTCTGCTCATGCTCAGAGAAGCCAAATCCTGCCACCCCTGACAGTCCTGGTTGGGGAATTTCCATGCTTCCCATGTTCCCTTGTGAGAACAGAATGTTGGTTTATAGGCCTTTTTATCTGATCCAGCAGGGCAATTTTCACTTTGTTTGGTTTTAAGTGTTGTGTAATAAATAAACTAAACTTGTGGGTGGATGCCGTATTTCCTTTTTCAGAACCATAAGTTTATGGACACATTATCTCAATGCAGAACAATTCAGTTACAGCCATTTTGCAACATTCGAATCCTTTATCTCATGCCTTATTTGGGCAGAAGTTAAGGTATTGTATGCCATCTCATGAAAAAAGGCAAACTGAGTCCTGTGAATGAGTTGCAGCCACCAGAAAGGCTGCAGATGGTTTGAAGACCAGACAAGCAAACAGCCAGCAACACCTATCTGATTGGGTCTCTCACAGATATGGTGAAATGGTGGTCCACCAATCACTCCACATCTCCTTAGTTTCAAGGTAGCTGTTGTCATAACATACCATAAATATGAAACTCATATCATGACCAAGACACCACAAAATCGAGATGACTTTCCTTTGGTTTCCTGTTGTTCATGTCATGTGCTTCAGAGAATAAATGCTAGTCACGACAACTACTAGGTTATCTAACAGTAAATATATTAAAAACAAAAATTAAAAAATTAATTTAAAAAGGCAATTTTAGATGTGTGGTTATTGTGAACTCACCCACCTCTCTCATTGTCTGATAATTGATGATGTACTTCTCTTGTCAATACAGGATTTTATGGGGAAAGTAAAACCCAGTTTCAGAAAACTGATATCCTGCTCCTATTACAAATATCTTTTTGAAGTATTTATTTACAGAGGCTTATAGACTGTAATCTGGAGCTATAAGTGAATTCTATGCAAGTTTTTTCAATCCAGATGTAGTTAAAATTCATCCTGCCCACCACCTCTAAAAAAAAGCCTGTAACAGTCACATAGAGTGACCCTCTGACTTTAACTGACAGCTCTATAATATAAATTAAAAGCATTCTGTCTAACAAACATTTTATATCTTCATTTCTCATTAAGTGAATTGATAGTGCAATAGGGAGAACTGGGTTGTTGTTGCTCAAGTCATTTCCAACTTATGGTGACCCTAAGAAGACCCCCCCATCACAGGGTTTTCTGGAGCTGAGAGTCTGGCCATTTCTGCCCTACACTGTAATAGTGCTATTATTCTACTTTCTATATACTGTGGAATTCTGGAGTTTGTAGTTTCCTGAGGGCAAAGAGCTCTCTGGCTGAGAATTCTGAATGCCCCTTTCTAAACTGCAAACCCCAAGATTTCATAGGATGTAGAAAGTGGAATAGCAGCACTCTAACAGTGACTGTTCGACACAACCAAGATCACCCAGTATTTTTTCACGGCCAAGCAGGGAATTGAAGCCTGGTTTAAAAGGTCTTGGTCCAACACTCAGATTGCTACACCATGCTGGCTCTTTTCTTTTTCCCAGACATGTCCTCTTTTTCAGGGCTACAATTTCTATCCAGGCAGATTTTTAAAATGTCCATTACTGCTTTTCCTCCTGTCTACTATTTCCTCAGTGCTGGCTCCCACTAGAAGAAGGGACAGAGGCTGGCCTGGTTGAGCACCCAAGAGAGAGAAAAGAGACAGTGATTTCCTTGTGGGGAAGACAAGAGATGGATGTGGAAGGGGAAAGGTAGCTAACCAAGCAATGCAACTGAGGGAACCTACACCCAAACCTTCAAAAAATACAATGTGGGGCCAGACCTAAAATATTTGGTCCCCCATGGACTACCCTGAGTAGTCACTGTGGTAGCAGGCAAGCCCTGAATCAGCCTGTAAAGATCCTCAGGAAGCCAGAATCACTTCTTACACGAGCAAAGAGACAGTCTGGCCTCATGTGTTTGAGGGTTTCAGGGCAACTCTAAAACCTCCATCTGTGCTGGCTCTTGGCGGAGTGGGTGAAGAAGCTATTAGAAGCGGTGGGGAAGGGGGAAGATAAAATTGTTAGGTTAGGAATATTTCTACTAGCAAATTTCACAGCTTATATAGTCAGGGTATTTCAAATGAGAGTCATTACAGCCATCAGCAGTTTGAAGTAACCAGTTGAGAAATGTGTCTTCTTTTTTGCTTTTCAAAATATGGTAACCTTAGTGGAGCAAATACACGAGTACAACATTAGGATCAGGGAGTCACGGGCCTTTTCCGCACTAGACTGTTATAGCATGATGATTCCATTTTCAACATCCTATGGAATCCTGGGGTTTCCAGTTTCGAAACTGCAAACCCCACGATTCCATAGGATGTTGAAAGTGGAATCATCACGCTATAAGAGTGTAGTGCGGAAAAGGCCTCGGTCACACACCTTTGGAGCTCACTGGATGCTGCGGACCTATGTTCCACCTCCTGTCAGGCGATCCTAACTTGCACAATTATTGTGAGGTTTAAACCAAGTGGAAGGCAGAAATATGTTTGCATGCAAATAGAAGAAATACCATAATAACTTTGGCAATGCCAACAAGCTGACTGCTTAATAAAACTGAACATTTGAACTTCAACAAGCTTATTCTGTTTTTTTAATTGCCAGTTTATTTCAGAATGACTTGCAGGGTTTTTTTTTCTTTTCTTGACAAAAAATGAAAGTAACAGGTCTCTTTAGTAAGGGAAGGATGCCTCTCTCTCCCCCTGCCCCCAGCAAAAAGGAAAAGAAAGAAAGGGCTGGTAGGCTTTTCTCCTTTTCCTTGAAGTCATAGAAACTAAACATAACCAGGGAAAACAGAAGCTATGAATGCCAAAATGCCACTTGTGCAGCAAGAAGGCCCTTCTTGCAGAGAGTTCTCTTCCTCCTGATATTACTGTTCAAATGAGAACACATTGCTTGCCTTATTTACTTCCCTTTAGTGAGAGCCAGCGTGAGGTGGTAGTTTAAGCACTGGACTACAACCCTGGAGACCAGAGTTCAATTCTCTGCTCATCCATGGGAACTCACTGGATGACCTTGAGCATGCCACAGGGCCTTTCCCACTACACAGTTATAGTGCTATTATTCCACTTTCAACGTCCTATGGAATCCTGGGGTTTGCAGTTTAGGGAGGGGCACTTAGAATTCTCAACCAGAGAGCTTTTTGGCCTCAGTAAACTACAAACCCCAGAATTCCACAAGATGCTGAAAGTGGAATAATAGCATTATAACAATGTAGTGCAGAAAGGCCCACACACACTCAGCTCCAGAAAATGCCATGATAGGTTTGCCTTAGGGTTGCCATTAGTTGGAAATGACTTGAAACAACCACAAACTTTCCTCTCTCCAAATAGTCAATCTCTTTTGTAAGTGGGTGAAACATAACCACATGGGTCTCTCAACCTTTTGGGGGATGATAGGCATATTAAGAATTGGTGGCATAGCGAGCAGTTTTCCCGCCCGGCAGCAGTCCGGAGTTTGCTGCCCCCTCGATACACACCAAAAATATTACAAAAAGTCAACGCAACATATAGGGAAATAAATTTCCTCTTTTTAAAGTGACTTTGGCCCTTTCCACACGGGGTAAAAAAAACGGCTTAGGGCGACCTCATCCGGAGGTCGTCCACACCGTGGGGTGCGCTAGGGCGGTTTGAAAAGTGGAGGTTCCACACCTCAAACCGCCCTAGCACGGCCACAAGGGGTGGCGCGGCGCGTTTTTTAAAAAACGCATTTCATGTGGTTTTTAAAAAACGCGAGCGCGCTAACCTGTTGCAGCGCCCTGTTTGAAACTGCAGGGACGCGCTAGCGCGTCCCTGCAGAGCTGCCCAGGGACAGGCTTCCGGCTGGCGTGCTGCCCTGATTAGTGGAGCGGCGCCAGAAGTCGCCGGCCGCAATTTTGGGCGCCGCCGAACGCCGCCAAAATTCGCCAGCGTGTGGAGCGGTGAACGCGCACTCCCCGCAGGGACGGAGCAACCCGTTTTCAGGTAAGATTCGTCCCTGCGTGCGCTGCCCCGTTTCCCCGTCCCCCGTGTGGAAAGGGCCTTTATTGAGGGTTCTGCAATGACAGTGGGTGATGGCGGTTTGTTTTTAAAGACCACTTTTTCGCTGACTCCAGAGGACTGTTTATGGCTAGAATTCATACAGGAAAACAACATATTCTCGAACATTTCGTGGATTAAGACCAAAGCAAGTATTGTTGTCGCCAGAAAAAAGACGAAGACCAGGTTTCCAGAGAAAAATCAAAAAGCCTTTCTTTATTGTTAACAATTTACTTGCGCAAGGACAACAGTTATCCCAGAACTGTCGTGCCAATTAATTGAGGTAGCATCACTATATACCTTTGGTCTTCCATGTCAGCAATCAATCATTCATTTAGCCAGCCCATCACAGGAGAAAAGATCTTTGGTTAACTTTCCCATTACATCATGTGTACAGAAGAGAACAAAGAGTTAGTTAGAAAATGATACAAAATGATGCATGTAGCCAAAATGAGGTAGTAGGGAGTATGTTGACTCCCTTAGTTCCCAGACGCCTGAGTGAGTGTTGCAAGGCCATTCCTAAAATTTGAGATAAGACAAAGACATCTGCTGTTTCACTCAGAGACACAATTCAATTCGCTTATTTTTCCCTATTCAAGTAGCATTGGATTTAACCCCTTCAGTATGGCCAAATAAAAGTGAGGGTCAAGATGGTGAATGTTATTAACGAGGAAGAATATACATCATAGGAGCAGCTACAGCAGTTTGTTTTTGCCTGAGCCTCTTGGGAAGTGCAAGATTCTGCTCCCTCCTCTCCTACTCTTCCCCCCAATAGATTGCAAACTGCTTCTGCACTTTGAATTCAGTTTGTAGCAACCGAAGTAAGCCAGGCCAAAAGAGGGAGGTGGAAGGAGAAAAGGGACGTTTAAAACGTAGGTGAAAAAGTGGAACAACAAGAGTATTAATCAGAATTGTCCCTGCCAAATCTGGACAGTGAGAAGTTAGGAGAGAAGATTTGTTTCTGCTCCCTTGCCTCAATTTTTCAGTAGTCAGGTAAAGCAGCCATACTTTGCTCTTATGTTCTGCTAAGTATTTCAACACCTTCAAACTGTAGGGCCCAGAAGCAGTTTGGACAAATAATCCTTCCCTGCACCTGGGCCAGCCTATTTACATACTGCTTGAACAGAGAATTTGATTTGACTTCACTCCACCACCAAAAGAGGACATAAAATAGCATAGATTTGTATTAAATGTGCATATGCTCCCTTATGGAAATAATTGTCATTTAAATAGTAAAAGAAGACAGTGATCTGATGAGCTGTGTGCCTAATCAGCTCGCTGTGCCAGGGATAACTGTTGGCCAGGCTTGAAGGCCTTTTCTCTTCCAGTTGATGTCTTAGACCATTTCCGCACTTGCCAGTTATAGTGCTATTATTCCACTTTCAACATCCTGTGGAATTCTGGGGTTTGTAGTTTACTGAGGCCAAAGAGCTCCCTGGCTGAGAATTCTAAATGCCCCTCCCTGAACTCCAAACCCCAGGATTCCATAGGATGTTGAAAGTGGAATAACAGGCTAGTGCGTAAATGGCCTTATCTTCTAAATCAGGCTTGGACTGGACAGCCTTGCAAACAGAGCTTGAAGAGGGAGGATGCACTGGAGTGGGGTGGGCGTCCAGGCCTCTGGCCCACCAGACGATGGCATGGGGGGAGAGAGAAGTGTCTGGCAACTATCTGGCCTACCCCCAGTCCCTGCCCAGTAAGACACCTCTAGCAGCATGGAGACAAATTCTGCCCTACACTGTTAAAGTGCTATTATTCCACTTTCAATCTCCCGTGGAATTCTGGGGTTTATAGTTTACTGAGACCAAAGAGCTCTCTGGTTGAGAATTCTCAATGCCCCTCCCTAAACTACAAAGCCCAGGATTCCATAGGAGGTCGAAAGTGGAATAATAATAAACAACTTTGATTATGCCTTTGAAGGCCTGCCATTTCCCTCCTGTTTGTTTTTCTCGGCACTGAAGGAAAACAAAAACAGCTGCTGGAACAGTTAAAAAATCCAAAACTCCAAAATTGAACGGAATTATATAGGTGGCAAACATTACAGGTACTACTAAGGATTTCTCCAGTCCCACACTATTTTTCCCACAGCAGGTCTCACAAGAGTAGGATCTTTCTCCAACCCCTACTCCAAAATTTTCAAGCAAGCAGTGGAAGATGCACACAGGTCTTTCTCTCCCTTCAGTCTAGTGTGTGTGTGTGTGTGTGTGTGTGTGGAGAAGAAAGGAAGCCCCTCCAGGGAAGCCTTATCAGCAACCAAATGACTGACTGAAAACTGGGAGGGGAGGGGAAGGGAGAAAGAACAGAAGCCAAGCGAGGAAACTGAAACTGCTGCCTTGCTGAGGCAATCCTCCTTAAAAATCAGAAAAGTGGTTTCTCCCCAGCCTTTGCTGCCCCGCAGAAAGTGCTGCCCAAGGTGGACCACCTCCACCGCACCTAGCTTGCTCCACCACTGTTAAGAATTTTGAGTGATTTGTGGGAATTCTGACAAAATGGCTGCCATTGTGGGCATGGACCAGAGCTACAGTCCATCCCCATGGCTGGGGCATTCTGGGAGTAGGTGTCTGAGAAAAAAAGAAAGCCCACATATTGAAACTTTGGTGTGTCCAGCCATTAAACTCTCATTTCCTAGAATGCAAATAGGAAGCCAAACAAAAAAAGATTCACTCAAGAACTTGCACGCAGGGAACAGGCAAAAATTGCCACCAGAGCAAAAATATTCCATGGAATCCAGTTTGTTGCTCCAATATCCATTTTAAAAAAAAAAAGGGGGGGGTACTTGTGAACATTGGAGACATGTAGCTTTGGCTAAGAAGCCCAGCAGGATCCAAAGCCCAAAAATGAAAATGCTTATTTGCCCTTATAAACCATAATCAAACCACATCTCACAAACAGCAAACCAGTGACGCTCAACAAAATTTAAAAAATATAAGATACACAACTAAAAGATCCACCTTAATCACACACACACTAATGAACCAGACAAAAGAAATACACAAAGAACCAGAAAAAAAGTGAAACATACCCCCACATCAAAAAACCATAAGGCAAAACAGAGACACAAACAATGCTAGATAAAGCTCACACCAAAAAACCCCAACTCAGACCCACCATATTAGAAAAACAAAGTACCCTTTTCTATTAAAATTCTATTAGATTTTATCCCATTAACAATAATAAACGCGCTTTGTTTATTATACATAGAATCTATCCAATTGATAAATTGCTTACCTAGATTAAGTTTTCTAATAACTTCCTTCATAAAATTCCAATTAAGATTATCAAATGCCTTCTCGGCATCTATAAAGAGAAGAGCCAATTCCTTTGGGACATATTCATGGTACTCTATTATATTCACTAATAACCTTAAATTCTCATTTATCTGTCGCTTAGGCAAAAAACCAGTTTGGTCCTGATGTATCCATTCACTCAAAAGTTTTTTTAATCGATTTGCCAGAATTATAGTAAATATTTTATAATCTGAATTTAACAAAGAAATAGGTCTATAATTATTTGCGGGGTGGGCTTGCCTCCCCCATCTTTCCCTCTCATTTCCTGGCCTTTTGCCCAGGGGGAGGGAGGGGAAAGATCATTGCCCCTTCTCTGGATGCCCTCCACTACAGCTGCTGTGGTGTTCTGGAAGCAGCTTGCAGGGCTGTGCAGAGTGGGAGATTGCCGGTTCTCTGCACACCCACTGCCGTTCGCGCACACGCTTTAGAAGCAGCCTTCAGGGCCATGCCAAGTGGGCAACCGCCTGTTCTCTGCACGCCTTCAGCCACCACTGGTGCAATCAGGTCCGCCATTTGCCCTTCCGCAGCTCCGGCGAGATCGCCCCAGCAGCAGGGAGGGAGATGGCAAGGGAAGAGGAAAAGATCTTTTCCTCCTGCTCGCCATCTTCCTGCTGGCAGCTTTGGGAATGATCGCCCCAGCAGCAGGGGGGGGGCAGAGGGAGGAAAGATTTTTTTCTCCCCCTCCCATCTCCTGCCCTCTGCTGATGATGACCGTCATGGACATGTGTGCAGGGAAGAAGGGGTGCTGGGTGGAGTTGTTTGTAGTTATTTCACTTTCGCGGGGGTTCTTTGCAAGTATCCCCTGCGAATGTGAAGGGCCTACTTACTCTACAGACAAAAACACACATAGCATAGTAAGCAAAACATCCCCTCACTGCACCTATTCTTCCCATCCCAGGATGCTTCCCCAACCCCCAAATACACACCCCAACACAAAATGCTTCTCCTTTTTCATTTTTCATAACTGGAGAAGCTTCAAACAGGAACACCAGCTTGCAACCACCTGCCATTTTCATTTTCTAAAAATGACTCTGAGGCTGACAAGAAGCCCAGATGTATTTTTTAAAAAAAGTTAGAGGCTAGTGTATGACATAGCATCATTGTAGCTTCTCAGTTCTTAAAAAAAAAAAAAAAATTTTAAATTAGGTAGACCATAGAGGTAGTCAGGTTCCAAAGGAGATGTCCTGGGAGGGACAGTAGTGCCCGTGGACACAACAATACAACCCTCTAAGGCAGTGGTTCTCAACCTGTGGGTCCCCAGATGTTTGTGGACTTCAGCTCCCAGAAGCCCTGAGCATTGACCATAGTGGCTGGGGCTTCTGGGAGCTGAAGTCCACAAACATCTGGGGACCCACAGGTTGAGAACCACTGCTCTAAGGCCATTTCTGCACTACACTGTTATAGTGCTATTATTCCACTTTCAACATCCTATGGAAGCCTAGGATTTGCACTTTAGGGAGGAGCATTTAGAATTCTTAGCCGGAGAACTCTTTGGCCTCAGTAAACTACAAATCCCAGGATTCCACAGGATGTTGAAAGTGGAATAATAGCTCTATACCAGTGTAGTTGGAAATGACCTTAGTATAATGTAGAGGTGGGGAACCTTTGGCCCTCCATAGCTTTTGGTCTACAACTCCACCATGTGTACCCTCCAACATTTCAGAGACAAAACTTGGGACACATGTGGCCAAACAACATCAGAGTGTGGTGAACGTGAGAAAAGTTGTTAAAGAGAAGGAACACACAAGCTAGAAGGGGCTGCAGCAGTTTGTTTCTGCTGGGTCTACTGAGAAGTGCAAGATGTCATTGTGTCCTCTCTCTCTACTCCAGCTAAATTAGTTGACTGCAAAATATTTTTATGCTTTGAACTCAGTTTGCACCAATGGAAGTAAACTGAGGACAAAGGGCAATAGTAGAAAAAAGAGAAAGGAATGGGGACGTTTAAAAAGCAGCCAGCTTGTGAATTTCAACAGGGATCCTTCATGACTGTAATTCATTGCTGAGAAGAGCTGTTTCCCTTCTGGATATGGTGGGGATTGTTGTTCAACTCAGAGGGGACAGCAGAGTAAGGAGAATGGCAGTTAGTGTTGTTGCCCCCAGCTCCTCAAAAAGGCCAGGGTCTTCCACGTTGTGAGCTGTGGCACCATTGGTCAGTGAGTCTGCTGGTAAAATGTTAAAGAGTAGTGGGAGGTCAAAAGTCCCCCAAGAAACCTAATGGGGGCATAATAGTTGTTGGGGTGTTATGTTCCAGGCATGTGCACCCTAAATATATACAGTGTGTCTGCCATATAGGTGGAGATTTTGTTCCAGGAGCCCTTGCATAAAATAAAACACAAGAAGTGCCACATCTCACTATAGATAATGGATGCAACATACGTACGCCTGCCGTGTCTATTGACTCTACTGGGATGTGATGCTTTGCACAATCTTGCATTTGTGTGTGTGGAGGTCGTATGAGGGGAGGTCCCACTGTATATAATATATCCATATATGTGTGTTATCATTGGGCTGTTATAGAGACTATCTATCTATTATATGCTCCACTTACACTCAGCCTAAATATAGGCACAAATCAGACTCTGCCAAACCAGTGCTCTCCATATTACAACAGCCACCATTCCGAGACAAAGTGATCACTTTGGTGGGGGAAGGTGGGATGTGTAGTCTGTCTTTGATCAAATATATGGTTCACTTACACCACTCTCCTCTAATCTAGTACCCTCTAGTCAGTGGTTCTCAACCTGTGGGTCCCCAGATGTTTGTGAACTTCAGCTC